>BGPT01001250.1:164071-181174 GCA_003297045.1 Symbiodinium sp. clade C Y103 | reverse complement strand
AAGATCTTGGGGTTGGGGTGGGGGGGAGGGACATGTTAACGTTCTTGTAAGATGTCGTTGTACGCAGTGGATGCTACGTTGAAGATCTTGGGGTTGGGGGGGGGGGAAGGGACATGGTAACGTTCTTGTAAGATGTCGTTGTACGCAGTGGATGCTACGTTGAAGATCTTGGGGTTGCGGTGGGTGGGGGGACATGTTAATGTTCTTGTAAGATGTCGTTGTACGCAGTGGATGCTACGTTGAAGATCTTGGGGTTGGGGTGGGGGGGAAGGGACATGTTAACGTTCTTGCAAGATGTCGTTGTTCGCAGAGGATGCTACGTTGAAGATCTTGGGGTTGGGGAGGGGGGGGACATGTTTGCTCTGATGCTTCCAGGAACGATCAAATCATAGATCATAGCAAGTTGGCACGTGAATCTATTTAAAAACATGAAATCCTAATTTTTTTTTTGACCCTCGAAGACTAAAATCGCAATACCTCCCAAGCGAAATGGCCATTTTTTGATCTTGAGTCACACGCCTGCCACGCGAAATGGATGTTCAAATTGACGTCATTTTTTGACGTGTCCCACAAATACCAGTGTTTTTTGCTTTCGCTCAAAATTCGTCACCCTTTCAAGGGCGGCGAATCAAGCGGTTGCCTAGTTTTTGTCTACTCTGTGCTCCTTTGAAAGCAAATTTGCCCATGGTGGTCCGCAGCCTCAGGTGTGCGAACCTGCAATGGCGACCGTGCTGGCACCTGACTGAACCCAGTGTGCAAATACACAGACTTGCCCTGTGAACTGCATCATATCAAATTGATATAGATTGACTATCTACTGAAGTTTCATAAATCCTATAGCATCTTATGTTTCCAACTGCGCAAAATCTCCAAAAGCCGCCTTCCAGGTGGGACTGTGTACTCCCTGAAACTATGAAGCCAGCATAAGCCAAGGAAACGAGAGCCACGAGGGTCTGCCCACCCGAGACTGGGGAGTGCCAGCGTGCCATGGTGCCACCAAGTTCTTCCCGGCCTTAACGAGGGACTTGTCGCGGGCTGGAGGCTCCTGGCGGCGACAAAAAAACTAGCTACTGATACATGCGGCTTGAACGCTCCTCAAAAGGTAGAATTCATATGATCTCTCTCTCTCTATGTATATGTACGTGTATATATATATATATGTCATATATGTACATGTAAAATCCAGAATAGAATATCTGTTGTGGGATTCTAGAAAATGTCCGCAGTCCCGCGGGACTTTCTCTTTGCACATCCAGTGCATGCGAAATTCACCACTCAAAACATCCTTCCATCGAAACCCATCCAGCAGGGTATCTCCAGGGGCCGTCGCAACTGTGTCCTGAAAGGGTCGCTGTAACTCGTTCCAACGATGTTCATCCGCTCGGTCCCGGCGGGCCTGGACCCGGTTGCTCGGGTAGCTGGGGTACGAGTACCTGAAAACTAAGTGGACATCATGTTGATGTGCAAACATCTGATGCTACCTGTCGTGCTAAATAATTCAACAAGATCATGATAAGAATACCCTAATAGCTGTATGAGTTGTCAACAAATAGCATAAAATATTGCAAGACTTAGACAGTTGGGACTGGTGATTACATGGCTGTTCCACTCCAATCGTTCTGAATCTTCCCATGTCGCAATACTTTGTCCCTACCGCTGCTTCCGGAAATAGCCAAGCTTCAGGATGGTCGTATCGCGTCCCAAGTGATTTGAACTTCCATGGGGTCCAGGGGTCTTCCACCAAGGAAGTTATCATGTGTCTGTGTATTACAAACAATATAATGATCATCATACATCATCATACATCAGGATATTATAAAAATAATAACCAAAGGATACCAAAGGTTATTTGTTTTTGAAAACCGGCAGAATACATCAGGAAGAGCCCACCCAAAAATGCTGAAGCATGGACAGCGCGACGGAAAGGAGCCTTGATTTGACCTTCTTGAGGACCCAAATATTCAAAGTCCAAGTCGCAATCCTCAGATAGGACAAGGGATTCAGTTCAAGCAGCCAACATATGATAAAATGATTATAAAATGATTATAAAATGACATAAAACTTCATTCCACAAGAATGTTCGAGGAACGAAATGGAGCGTGGTGGTATCATATATTCGTATCTCGATATTACACACACACAACACACATCACCACACTCTTTCACTATCTAATCCGATATTGACATTAAAATACAACCGTACACTCTGAACCACCCCCCCCAACATAGCACATCAGCTCTGGCCTCAGAAATCTTCTCAAAGTCGGGCACTCGGCGTCCCAAGAGCCTGGTTGCTGACCCTGCTGGATACTGCGATACTATCCTGGACCCCCAGGAAAAATGGACAAAAACAGGACGTGTTTGACATGTTCTTTCATTTTCTTAGGTTTCAATATTAGGTTTCATGATTTGTTCAATCATTGCAAGTCTCTGGAGGAAAACTTGTGACACAAGGGCCTAGGAGCCGACAACAGAAACATCAGAAACAAGCACTCCATGTAAGCAGTTCGCACAAGGCTTCTGCCCAATGGAAGATGGCGACACGATGCGACACGTGACTTACTCACGTGCTCCTGAGTCTCTTGACTGATCTAAACGCATCTTAAGATTTTGATAGATTTTGTAAGTGACCTTCCCGGTCCCTCCCTTCGCCCCAGCCTCAGTTCAAAAGAATCTATGTCCTGCCAACGAGCATGGTCTCGAACCTTTACAGTGTACCCGAGCGCAGCCAGTGTTTCGAACAACCATGAACAACCCAAACCCCAGCACCTACACACCTGTACACACCTACACTGAATGTCACAGGTTCTACCGCATGAACCCCCAACGATTTCAATAATTCACAGCCATCTCGCATCAGTCTTTGGAGTCCTTGGGTGTGCATACTTTGAAGAGAACCTCACCAATCTGATCTCATCAGACTTCCACGTCTTACACCTCAAGCTGCAAGGTCGCACCCAAACAGCTTCCAACTTTGCCCTGTTCCTCCTCATTGCCGGGTGGATTCAGCATGGATGCCTGCTCCGTGGCACTCTGTGACACCTAATCCAACTTCATGGCAAATTGGACACTGCAAATTGCTCACATCACCCGCGATGAAACTAGTGTTTTTCTTACGGGGTAGCTGATTACACTTGGTTAGTCATATCGCTTTAAGCAACTCAAGCAAATCAAACAATTCAATTTCCTCACACCGGGAGCGTAGTTGCAACAGCCCTGTTCTTCAACTAACAAATCCAGACAGCAAATAGCCAACCGTTTGGAGGCTCCATATACTAACACATGTTCATGTTGAGAATCAGCTGGAAAGAGCATTTCCCCTTCCATGATGATCACCATGTCAGTACTTAAACATCCCATTCAAGCCCAGTTCCCAAGGTCAATATTTCCCATAGATTTTCCTATCGATTTTCCGGTGATTCCTTAGGGAACGATCGAAAAAACCGCCTCAGCCGTCGCAGAGTCGCACCTTGAGCTCTCGCAGCGCCACGTCTGCGTTGACCTCGAAGTCATGGCTCCAGCGCTGGTTGTCCTCCGTGAAGTGCACTGTCACCTAAGAAAAACCGTGGAAAAGCAGTGGATTTCACCAGGATCAAGGAATCTGCATGGATTTCAGCATGGATTTGACAGATCTTTTCTGAGTTGATTGGGTCATGTTGATCCATGAAATTCCAGTTGAGGCCAATGTCGATCCATATTCTAATATCTTAATAATCTTGATATGGGTTAATGAAATTTATACACTGATGCAATTGAAATGAACATGACTGAAGATTGCAGAAAGGTCAATGCATAGAGTCTGAGTCTTGAGCCTGAGAATATCAGAATTGTTTACCCTCCCAACATGGCTGTGTAGAATTTCTTGCCACGTAACGTTTGTGGGGTTTGGGCGACCAGCTGAAGTGATCTGCTGAGTCCCCTGCCACCACCATCGCAAGCTACAGCACATGGCCAACCGCAACTGTAGGTTGTGCACGTGCCAGGATTTGTTTCTGTCTGATATACAGTATATTCATTGCATGTCATGTACATTCTATCCAGCCTGCGGTGCGTGCAACCGTGCAACAGATTGCATGATATTGCAACAGTATACCGCGAAAGATGTTCCATCTCTATGCGGGTGAAAGTGGTTCCAAGGCAAACTTGATTTCCACATGGTAATTGCTTCAGATCTTTCCACAACAAACATCAACAAACAAGGCGGTAAACAGCCAGCGCATTGTGCAAAGTCCAATTTTCTGGGCAAGACTACTTTTGAGCGATCTAGAGTAAGCTGCAGATGTAGCATTGGATCATCCATCTAGAATCTGTATGAAATATAGTAATACAATCAGCATTTGACCTTAACTCTTGATGACACAGATTCCATCCACAGCCCTCGCAAACGGACTTGCAACACATTTTCATGCTGCACTCGCTTGGCTCTTGGCAGCCTTAGGATGGAGTGGAGTTGCACTCGTCTAGAAAAGTATCCAGGATATCATCCAAATTCGTGAAGGGAATCAGTTCCAACACTTGATCGCAGCCAGCTGTGAACTGTGTTTCAATCTATGCTATCTATGACTGATCTGAGCTTGAAGCCGACTTTCTGCCAGTGAAATCACTTTGTTTTAGTAGAAATGTCAAGGGCTTATGCAGTATGTGTTAATTCAATGATTTCAGCTTCAAATGGTCATGTAGCAATCCTCAGGCTAGTGATACGGATGCATGTGCCAATCCATTGAGTTTCCAGCACTCTGAAGGTCTGGAGTACATTGACAGGACCTGGCAAGCATATTGTGCGACAAAGTGGATGACTCTGTTCACATGCATCTTGATGCAAAGTAAACATGCCATTGAATCCTGAGATGCAAAATGGAAATCGTCTGATTTTCATCATTAGCAACGGGTCTGCTGGGCATCGTCCCAAACTTCAACATAAGGAGAGACATCAACCTCTGTGCGAAAAAAAATCATACCCCACTAACTGACTCTCCAAGATTGGATTCTTTCACAGAATTCATAGACACATACACATCAAAAACACTATAAACGTGTCACAAGTCACAGTCCATGGGGTATCCATCGGAACCATCGCCATCCCCGCGTCATCCATGTCTGCCACCTTCTCTCTGAGCGTTTCTGGCGCTCCAAGCGTTGCAGGCGCCGCCGCGATTTTGAGAGCACCATGGCACCTGGCCCATGGTGTGATCATCAGAGATGGAAGTCATTTCACCTGATTGGTGAACCCCGATTTTCACATATCTTCGCAGCAGATGTGTGGGTAGATATGGGATAGTATGGGTCAATGATGGTATATGGATGAGTTCAACCCATCAGATCAGCCACTGACCCAACCTCAAATCGTGCATTTGGCCCACCTGGACGCGCTTTGCTGGATTTCTCACTTGGGGCTGGCACCTGACGAAATGCTCTCAGCATCTCTCAGCTGCCATGGAAGAAATACGACTGCTGACCAGTGGCCCCACCTCGCCATTGGAGGAGTACCAACATCCAGCAACAGGCACAAAGCCTGTCCGGTGACCAGTGGAACGCCTGAAAGAATCTGATTCCTATTCCTGTCCCCAAGTTTCAACTAAAACCAACAAGACTCACCGTCATCAGCTGCCAAATATTCCCCGAAAGCAGTACCTTCGCCAAAGCTCCATGGCAATGAGGCACCATCTGGATCTGCTGCACTGTGAATCTCCACATGCAAATGCCTCAGTTTTGGCCGAGACCCTCAACGTGAGGCCTTCGGGTGAAAACATTTGGCTGGGGGTTTACCTTATATATTTTTCTGTTCTCAGGAATATCGCACAGAAGTAAACCAAACACCGCACATTTATTGTTCTGTAAATATACAATAAGGATCAATTAGGCATGTACAAAATATTATATATATGATACATTATTAATCATATATTATCCCGTGAATACTACATCATATTATACATACATTTTATACATGAATATTGCATGAATGTATGTGACACACCTTAATTGGCATGCAAATACTGTCACACAAAAGACCAAGATTCGGTTCCGGTGCAAATCCGATGTCGCCTGATTCGCACAGCACTTGGCCGCGACGGACGGTATCTCCCACCTGTCGCACGGTGCTATGCTGATCCTTGGACTGGAGATAGTGCTAGGTAAAAAAAAAAAACATCCCTTGCCTGGGTACCATTATACCGCTCAAGCTTAACCAGGACAAACCTCTACGGTACTAGCTAGCAGATCTCTCTTGGATTTTTTAGGAGGTTGCCTGTGAGTATCGCTATTTTCATAACAACACTTGCAAACCCTGCAGCATGCTGGACATGCTGTGGCACACTGTAGCCTTGACCCTGGCAGTTCCGGGCATAGTGTGCAAGTAGTCCACTATCACGCCAGAGAACAGCAGGACCTCAAATGTGGGTATTGAGAGTCATGAAATGTGACGACTCCAACGCACTGGCGTTCCGCCGGGAGCACTCAGCTGTTTATTTGTACTCATCAGCGAACGCACAATCACACCGCTGCAACATTCACGATAGATTTGCCTTGCCTCGTTCTTGTGTCCAATCAGGGATAATGACTCAACATCATCAATTTGCCATTCAATTGGCTGTGCAAAAGCCTGCAGAATCCGGACCAGCTTGCCCAGCTGCTGAGATGGAGTTCCACTTTGCCAGGTTCGCCGCATGGATGCCGCCGCATCTTGGGAGATGAAAAAACTGACAGAGACTTTTTGGAGGTTAGTTTCTCTGAGATGTTGGTTATTGTTAGTTGTTGATGTGTTTCCATTGATTCTTCATTTTATCCAGTTGCGAAAGTAAGATCTGGGCAGCCTACGCATAGGATCACTCAATGTAGCAGAACTGAAAATCATCGATGTCAGTGACAATTTTGTGTCTCTACTCCAGTCCCTTAAGTCTATGAATCCAAATGAATTGCGTCAAAATTAAAGAAGGTCTTGGATGATCAGAGACTAGGGCCAGGGCTAGAAGGTGAAAGTTCAACCAAATTCAGAAAAAAATGCATCTCATCTGATGATGAACAATAGGTCAATAGGTTTATTGACGGGTCATCTTGGAGAAAATATGGTAAAAGGATGTAAAAGGAAAACAAGCTCCGAATAATGTGAGGCCAAGGCACTTGTGGGATTCAGCGATTTCCTTGACGATTCCATCTCCCATGCTCAGAACAGGGGTGTGATTTGGGCAGCGCAAATCAACGGCGTAGTAGCTTTCCTGGGGCCAAATTGGCAAGGGATATTATGATATCCACATCAACCCTGGAGCTGCTCCGCCAGAGTACGCGCCTCTGTTCTGTCCAAGTCGCCTCGAATACCCTCGCTGAAGCAATCATGGAGGAGATTGAAGTGAATCATGGGATCCGTAAAGATATTCATCTGTACATATTTGTACCTATATATTTAAGAAATAGTATATAGTATGTCAACCTCACATAACTTCACCATCTTTGACCCGTTAAACAGGTGGTATAGTCACTTCCCCAGCCGATGCGCCAAGACTCTGGAAAGAAGTGCGTCAAATGACCACCCACACCTTGAGTGCACAAATAGGGCCCTGCTTCTTCTGGAAGAGGAAATCCAAAGCCCTTCAGATCCTGAAGCTTTCAGCAAGGTTTCAGCAACATCATGCAACATCTGAGAACTGACATTTTCTGAAACATCTTTTTCTGGCACTTGAATCATTTGAAGCAGCTCTCGCAAAAATGGAACACTGACAATTGACGTTCGAAAACGTGGTGACTTAACCACGGCTTGAAGTGGACAGCTATGCCCGTCCTGCGGTAGGGAAGGTGCTGCAGCTGGGGCCTCAAGATCAAACTGGGGGCGTGACCTGATTTTGGATGGACAGCCAATTGTGGTTGTCTGTTGATTGGCTCTTTTAATATCGGAGATCAGAACTTGATAGCAAATGCTTGTTTAATCAATAAACAGCCTGATCTTGACTTTTGTGCCTGTCTGCTAATTAAACAAACATTTCGCTGTGGAGAAATACGCCACGTGAATTTGGGAAAAACACTCATGCTTGCGAATAAACAAAAAGACCACTGCACAGCATAGACATTTGCGTCTGGCAGAATCGGGATGCTCAAAGGTATTCCGCTCTCACACATCCCATTTCAACCCACAGTTTGAACTCGAACGATATCGAACGATGATCAAGAAAGGAGTTCTACACGAAAAAACACCATCATCTTGCGGAGAAACTTCAGGGTCAAATAGCCCATGTTATAGGCAGCGAGCCATTTAATGCTCCAACTGGCTGGGCTGCCCTGCTTGCAGCCTCTCCATTTCAATGGCAAAGAACCCCGATGTGGGTGGTCCCTGTGGCTCTGTAGACGGCATACCGAAGCATCCGAATCTTGAAGAGCTAGCAAAATGATGCAAAATGCGAATGCGGATGCGGATGCGGTAATTGAAGACTGAAGTATTGAATTCTTGTAGAAAGATCTCATACATCGACACAATTGAAATCATGACTGATCATTGACAATCAAACAATTGCCATGGTGCAATGTGGTAAACCCAATTATGAATCCCTGCACCTCAATGGCGCCTAAGCGGACCGCCGTCATGGGGTCCGCGACGACCACAAAGGTTCTGAGAGCACTGCTATTGGGGTGGGGCAACGTGAGGATTGTTTACCACATTACAGGAGGTGAGGTTTACCACATTACATGGCTTGATTTTAGGTGTTGAGACATGTTGAGATGAAACCTGCTAAACTGGTGCGGCTCTCCCATATCTTAGACAGTAGGATGCCCCCCAGAATTATCTGACTGGGCACACAGTTCAAGGATCCACTATCGAAACATCGCACAAGTTCACAACTAGCAAGAACTGGCACGAACAAGACAGTCGATTCACCCTATACCAGACCGTCAAATATGAATGTGTCAAGCCCTAACTCGGAAATCATCAAAGATCAGCACTTGTGGTCTGAAGTTGTTGTGATCTTTTCCAGTAAAATGAATCCAAAGCCACAGCTGAAAGGATGTGTTTTCTCAGGATCCCAACATTGCCATCTTTTCATTGCCCGCATCTGAACGCGTGATGCCTGAAACCGCTGACTATTGAACACACCCATTTCTGCTGGATCAAACATTTGATCCATGAAGGGTCTCTGATGACTTCATGGCTTGTGGTTTACAGCTTGGATGCATCCAATATCCTTGGATACCTTTGGGCACGTGAGCTGCAGGACAGCCAGTGTATGACCTGTAGTGTAGAGAACAAGACAAATTGTGGAATACTCAAGAGACTCAACACCTGTGTCATCCCGTGTCAATATTTTCCGTCTATTTTAAGCACAGTCACTGGACCATCCCCCGATGCTGCTATGAACACGGCATCAAAGTTCCCCTGCCTGCTTCAAAGCACCGGCCATGTCGATCCAAAACGTTGGTCTCAAGAAAGGTCATGTACCTGCAGGAGAGGTGAAAGAGCTGATCATCCCATTGTGGTCATCTGCCCAGAGATGATCACAGGACAACCACCTGGACCTTCCGATCCAGATTTTGGAACTACCCGCAAGCCCAACCTCTGGGCAACGATCAAATCATTCCGTTCATTTTTCATCACATTTTTTGCGTTTGCTATTGATTGCGGCCGCGCACGTGAAAGACGGATGGGGCTTTGCGTTCACGACAGTGAAGACCTGCATGTCACAAGATCTGTCAAAGGTTTGTTCACCCCCTGGATGCTCAACATCTAACAGGCAGCACTTTGGCTTCAAACCAATGCTGGAAACTGCCGTGAATTCATGATATGTTTTTGATTTTTGACACGTTTGCACAAACATGCTACATGCTTCTCAAGCGATTGGCTGACAAGCAATTCCAATCCAACAGCTCCCAGCTGACCATTTCCCCAACCTTGCTGGAAGGATCCCACTGGAAGTTGTCTTCAGCTTCCTACTGAGCTTTGGGACGGGTCTTGATAAAAAGGGTCTCCCAAAACGCCCCAAAATGGGGGTCTAAAAAGCCGGTGATTTTCAGAATCTGCTTTGGATACACGTGGATTTATATACAAACACTTGTCTTGCATACACTTGGCCCTTTGCGGAGCCTACTTGCTATATGCCACATGAATTCTACCCACGGAGTTTTAGCTCATTTCCTTTCAAACACAAGCATGCGGCATGGTCATGTTGGACACAGGGAGATTGAGGCACCTGTCACTTCAATCACCAATCCGTTCTCTGTGTTTGTAAGCAACCCCAGACTTTGATCACACAATTGCAACATATCGCAATTCAATACTACAACATACTACAACCGGCTGAAATGCAGAAGCATCCTCGCTTGAAACGAAGAAACTATGGGGATGGTCTCCTGACTGGGCTTCAAGCAATTTCAACCATGATGAACCCCCAAGTGATCCAAGTGATCCTGATTCACTGGAAAGATGCCATAGATGGACGGGTGAGATCTATGAACCTGGGACTGGTGGTTTGCGGCCGGATGGGAAGTCCACAATGTGAGCAGTCCAACTGAACGAAAACAACCTACTATTTCTACCAGTCCACTTTGGCTATAGTGATATAATAAGAACAGGATTGGCTGGTGAACATGATCTATGCTTGGATCGCCTTTGCAAATTTGTGATGAAACTTTGAGGGATCAAAGAACTTGACCTTGGCTCCTGGGTCAAATCGCAAGGCTCCAGGCACTCAAAACGTCCCTGTTGATTCCTTAATATGTCCCTGTAAAGAGAAAGATGCCATTTATTTGGATTCCCCCATGATGATTGCATCTAACAATGATTGCACCTGTCATGCACGGTCCAGGTTGATTGCACCAGGTCAAACTTCTGCCAGGCAGCCACTATACATCCGCGGCAAGCGCTGGGCAAATAATTCCCTGGCCACTCTGAAGCCATGGCAAGCGTGTGTCATCTGGATGGTCAACAGGTCTGCCAAAAATCCGGCTTGGCTTGCTATACAACGCAATCCATGTGGGTTGCCTCTAAAACCTTGTCATCCTGGTCTGTATTGTAGTTTGTCCGCCCAGCAACTTTCTGTGACCTGGCTTTTGCTAACATCTTTCCAACATCTTTCTAGTAATTGAGACCCAACTTTGTCAGCAAACTCGAAATTCTGAAAGCCATGCTGTATTGTCTTGATGTCAAAGTCTCCGGATGGGTCACACTATTTCACACTGATTTACATACACGCAGCAAAGAGTGCCAATCATCACCAAAAGCTGGCATCCCTGCATCTCAGGCGATTCGAACGATCCCAGAAAAACTAGCAGCCTCGTGAGTATGCCTACAGATTACATATGAAAATATATCCCAGGTAAAAAAAACATCTGCCAGAATATTGAATCCTGGACAAAGAAAGAAATGAAAGATTAGAGCTTCGTATGGCCATGTGCATGAAAGATTAGAGTAGTCCCCACATCTGCTTCTTTGAGGGAAGAAGGCTTGGGCCAGCAGATGATTTCCAATTCCTAATTAATTGATGCATCACCTCATGTTGCCCCAGCCACTGCAGTCACCGGCAGTTATGGAGTTCGATTTTTTCTTGTTGCGGGCGTTGTTTGATGCCCCAAAGCTAGATTCCAAAAGTTTATGGTTCACGGTTCTTCTCCGATCGCCAAGGAGGAACTCTGCAGTACATTTCCACCAGAAATCTGCGCTCCGAAAAACGTCTGTGACTTGATTCTGCCATTGGAATACTGTTTGGTCAAGAATCATTGTCAAATAAATGTCTTTAATTCCCTTATGTTACCTTATATTATACAATCTTCAAAGGAGAGAAAATGAAAGTTCCTTGCGACCTGTCGGGTCATCGTGCTATGGCCTGCAATGTGTTGTGATACAATTCGCCGTGGTGACTTCGCACTCAGGCCTCAGGCTCGCATGGCATCGGGCACTTCTTGGGCGTGGCCTTGTGCACTGCCACCTGCAACAATTGGAATTTGTCTTTAAACATGGAGGAAATATGGGGAAATAAACCAATTTTGTTGCTTTATATATCTTTATAATTATCCTTATGATGCTTTATGAATGTTTATGATCATTGTCCTCTTAGCATGGCCATTTGAGGGGTATGCAATAGCCATAGCCTATCTTCAGACACACCACTTCGTTGCTGGTTTTGAGCTGCCTGAAAAAGATTATGGTTTCCGTTCGGAATCACAACTTTTGGGATGGACATCTAAAAAACGAACCACCAACCAGTGTTGAATGCGCAGCCGATCGCAAGGGACACCTCAGCATGATCTATCGGATTTCAGTTAACCTTGGTCTTTGGTTCTGTTTTCACTTCCAATGTTCATCAATTTTCCACGATTTTGGAATGTTTCCTTGAATCGAATGTTTCCCTTCTCAAAGGGATCAAGGATGCACCCAGTTTGTTTAAATCACCGAACCTGGAAGTCATAAAAGCTAGACTCCTTGGTAAGGCCAGGGTACCTCAGCTCCCGCAGGCTTGTCTGCTGAGGACGCACGGCTTTGCAAGGCCAAACCACACTACCCAGTGGGTGTTGAGTCTGTTAGGACACAGAGTTCACTCTGCAAAATGCAGAACATCACCACATTTGGACACAATGCAGAGACATTTGGCGTCGAACATGTTGAACATTGTTGACCTATTCGTTTGATCTTCCGTTCAAATTTCAGGTCCATACGCACTACAAATGACGTAACAAATGTAACAGTCCGTAGCCATCGCCCTCCACCTCTTTTCTGACCCCTTGGAGGTGCTCATCAGCCCCAAGGGCTTCATTTGAGCCCTTAGGATCCCTTGAAATCCCTTGGGATCCCCTGCCACGTGGGGTGCTGTTTGATACCACTCTTCTTGGCCTCAGAGTTTGGTCACGACTTGCGACCGCTACTGCCCGTTCTACCGCTGCTGCCACTGCTACCAGGCTCCTGACCCAGTTCACCGCGGAGTAGCAGGACTCGCCCTTCACGGCAGTGTGGCAGCCCGAGTTCTTCGTGCACGGCAGTGGACAGTCTTTGGGGTCCACGTGGTGGACCCGGGCCTGGCCATCAGGATCAATATCGATCAAGATCGATCAACAATGATATATATGGATCCGTATGGATCTGAGAATGTCTGAGACAATCTTCCAGAGTTTGTCGCGGTGCCTCTTTTCGACCAAGAAAATGCGCTTCGCAAGTTCTCAACCTTTTACTCCCAAAGCATCCCAAAGCCAGCATCCACCTTTGCAGCCCCGGCCTGAAAGTCTGAAAAAGGTGAGGATGATGTCAATCCAGGGTACCTCAATTCCGGCGTTAAAAACCAAAGTCAATCTACAGACTACACCGACAACTGCAAAAGTTTCACAGATTCTGCCTGGGAGCGGCACCACTTTGGATGCAGCTTCAAGCCATGCTCTTTGGCCCACACCACAACACGGTAGCAGTGAGTACCAAATTCTGCGTCCTCGTGGAGCGAATGAACACGTGATAGGGAAATAGATTGACAATCACCTGAGAACCAAGGTTAAAGTGCGACAATGACCTTCACCTGAAAAGGTTTTAGAGAGCTCTCTACACATGTTCATTATTCGAATCTTGTACAGTATGCTGCTCTTTTTTGATGATGTCACGCATTTTCTCATCCTTGACCAAGCTTTGAGCCAAAGCACCTTGCAACCCTTTGGTGTCGTAGTTGCAGTGGTAGCTTCAACGGTAGCTTCAGTGGTAGCTTCCGTGGTGCTAGCCATAATGGTAACCTCGGCTTCTGTGGAGCTTGCAGTTTCAGCCTCTGTTGTGGCTGCTTCGGTCGTGGCTTCCTCAGTTGTGGCAGCTTCAGTGGTAGCTGCTTCGGTCGTTGTGTCCGCTTCAGTGGTCTCAACCTCCGTGGTCTCAGCCTCCGTGGTCTCAGCCTCAGTTGTTTCTGCCTCAGTGGTAGCTTCTGTGGTGGTTGTAGTAGTTGTGGTTGTAGTGGTTGTGGTGGTTGTAGTGGTTGGCGGAGGAAGGGTGGTGATGGAATCTTCGGAAACTCCATAGAAGGCTGTGAAATTGAAGTCGCAGGGAGGAGCAGCCAACTCCTCATCAGTTGGCTGGTCTGGGTATTTCGCTTCAAACAGCGCACGAACCTTGTTGATGCGGTCAATGTTGTAAATGGTCTCATTCATCTTGTCCCTTGGCCAAGCTTGGACATTTGGACAGGGGAATTACAATCAGTGGCTGGGAGACCACTGGGAGACTGAGTGAAAATCTATGTTTTTCTGCTAGACCTTGCTGTCTTCCGTTGGGGCACCAGATCCCAGAAGCTAAGCAGGGATACTCTGAACAAGGACTACTGAAAAGGATGGGCTTTCTGTGGAAGGGTGTCGCAAAGTTTCAGGAAGAACATGGAGAACACGACGAGAACAATTGCCAGTGCCGGCTCTATGTGTGCATGCATATTACATCCTTCTTGTGCTGCACCAATGCTTCAAAAACATCGGAACATCTCCGACCACCCCCGGACCCTGACAGCTGGGTTTCCAGAAGCTGTTACCCACTCCCTTGTCCTCAGTCTTGTTGAACTCCACACCTCCTGTAAGCATTCGGTGGAGCCAAAGCTCACTAGCCCACCCGCTCTATATATCTAAATATGGGTATATAATCTTATGTAATCTTGGGGGTAAATATTCTGGGGAACATCATAGAAGTGCTGACATGCTTCCAAACCTTCAAATTTTAGGGACCACTGGACCACCACAGTAGATCTGATGTTGCTATGCTTACAGGAACTTTCTTGAAGGACCCTTGCTTGCCTCACATCCTTTGCTGCAACATGTATGGACATGTATGGACTCTCTTTCATCTCATGGTCTGATGCAGGTTTTGAAACAACCCCGTTCGAAATGGAAACATCACTTCTGTGAGGCTTCAGCAGCTTCAAAGTGTGCCCCACTTTGCAACGTTTTGTTGTGCTGGACTCTGCTTGACTGCGTTACGAAAGGAGATTGGTCCAACGTTTGTCGCCTTGAGTAGTTGGTCAAGAGAAAGCGACCATGTGTCAATTGGCCTCCCTGACACAATGAAAAGCTGCCCTACCGTTTTGCTCGCCGATCCTAATGAAGTCTTTATTGGTTGTCTGTTGGCTAGCAGCTTTCAGTTTGTGAAATCAATATGTAAATGTTACATGTATGTAATAGATTGACGTAATTAGAGACATTGAAACGCGAACAGTATTCGGTACATCACGAAATTGACGGGGTGTTCCTACCTCGTTCTCCATTCCCGGACATCGTTTTGCCTACCTTGTTCCTGGGTTGTTCCTGCTATCTCGTTTTGCCACTAAATATTGGATTTTCAGCAACCGGGGTACGCTCAAATGCTACTCTTAGGTGAACGCCGTCAATCACATGTTGTTTCTCAGAGAAACTCCCCTTTCAATTTGGCAATGGTCATCCACTTGTTACTCTGCCGTACTTCATATCATCGGGTCATCGACGCCATCGAAGCTGTTCGCTACATCCCCTGCACCAAATACACCAGTGGCAGTCTCTATGGGCCTGTCTGAAAATGGTGGATAGCATGAGATACTGTATCTCAAAATAGCATTTTTGATGGAGAACATGGAAATCATGATTAACATTGATTATACATAACTGATTAACAATCCAATTCACTACCCTATTCTCAGGCAACCCCCCATGTTTCTCTCAGTTCCTGTGTGAATGAACTGGTGGTAGTCTTTGATTCCCGCGATCTCATCCAGAGTCACGGAACCCATGATCTCAATGCTGTAGGTGCAATTGCCTCCGCAAAGATCAGCCAGGGAGGAGAGAAAAAAACCTGTCGGGTAGTCCATGAGATGAAGTTCAAAAGGTTGATGCCAAACAGAATTCTCCTAAATTCAGTTCCACTCTTTTGATTTCTTGGATGTGCGAATAGTCCGTACAAGTATCGTACAAGTCCGCACAGATAGTTTTCCTTCCATTCTGGACTCAGCTGATAAGTTCTCAGTCCGCAACAACTTTTCCAGAACATCTTCACTAGCTTGTGATCATCATTTCAGAATGATGGATAGTTATCTATCTAATCCAGAATATGGGCAACATTCAGAACTCATAAACATGCCATAAATTGTCTAAACCTACCATAAACTTGGGGATTGCCATTAATTTCTTTTCATCCCAGCCATCCAAAACGGTGGATTTTCGGGATGCCAAGCTGTGGGCGCCTTGTCCGGTGGGCGTTCCAAGGCATCGACCTCCAGGCTGCTCCTTGTCGCAGGTCGCATCCTTCTCCTGGGACCGGGCTGTGGCATGGGTGGATCATCAGGATCATCCAATATCAGATGGTTGAAAGATGGTGAGCATATCATTGAAAAAATGATGAACAAATGTTTAACACATTTCGAAACCAAAGACTGTCATGGTACGTAGGTGTCATCTTGATAAAAATGACCTTGACGGATTCTAATGTATGAAACAAATGCACATTTCTATGTGCTCTCCCCTCATGAGACTGCCGTGTGATCCTCTATGCGCTCCAGAACGTGCGACTACGTCTACCTCTCATCAATGTAGCAGGGATCAGTCATCTGAAGTAGTGATCTAACCCCTTCCCCCTAAACAAACAACATTAGCAGATCTGCAAATTCTAGGGTCCCATCTAGGTGGTTTTCTTATAATCAGATGATAGGAGTATATCCATTTCTATCTGCGCATGTGTTCTTCCATTTTCCAGGTTCTAGATGGTTCTGGGTTATATCTACTAGATATACACCTGTATATGTTAAAAGAAAACAGACTATAAACATCTACAAACCATATATATATATAAATATAAACCATATATAAACCTTTATCCACGGGAAGGATCAGCAACTTCCAACTGCCCTGGTTTCAGACCGCATCTGCGGTCGAAGAACTCCAAAGGGCTTGGACTCGCAAGGACCGGGCAGAGCGTACCACTTGGCCTTGGTCGCAACAAGGGCGTCCAATTTTTGAGGGACACTTGCCCGAAGTAGGACGCATTAATACATATGTGTATATATATATATGATATGTGTACACATATGCATACTATGTATATACTATGTATATAGATAGTACCTGAATCTTCCACCTACGTCTTTTTTCAGACCCTATACCAAAGTCCTGATTTTTCAGTACCCAGAAAACTTTTCAGGACCTACTCTCAAATTCAGG
>BGPT01001250.1:95545-157076 GCA_003297045.1 Symbiodinium sp. clade C Y103 | reverse complement strand
GTTAATAAAACCTATGACTCATGACTCAGTCAATAAGAAGCTTTCTATATGAATTCGTTCTTGCAAACAAGAACGAAAATCATTTTCCATCAAAAAACATGTTCAGACCCTGAGACATGAAAGTGGACCCTAATGTTCCAAGTCCTTTTTGTGAGCTGGGGCCCACAATTTGACATCCCTTGGAGGATGTAGGTAAACATGGTCAACAAATGATTGACAAATGATTAACACATGATTAACAGTCTATAGTCCCCTCTGATGTTTCTTTAACTTGCTCCCAACAAAAATGGCATTACTAGGTGATGCGCATGCAGCTAACAATCCCCAAATGAGGTCGCGGCTGGCATCATCGCACAAGCGTGTGCACTGGATGTTCGAGTACTGGAAGCCTTGGACGAAGCCCGTGAGGCACAACTGGAACTGGTGGCTGAAATCCCCCATGAAAGAAAATTTAAAAACTATTCATATTGAATCAACACGAATCAATTAAGATCAGCCTCCAAGGTAAGGATGGAAAACAAGACATGTTGGAAAAAAGGCAAGTTTGTGCTGAACATTTGGTGAACACTATCTGCACGCTTCATAAACACGTGTGCATTGCGCTGTGAAATATGTTCAAATTCTTGAAAGCCTGAAAGTTCAGCAGGATTTTTCAAGGATCGGACTCCTGCTATCTGGATGTGAAGGATCGGAGTAGTTGTACTCAAACCTGGAGCAAAGCCATGGCCAGCAAGGTCTTTGCCTTCCAACAAGGAAACAAAGCACCAGATCTGTGGTCGCAACAGGCTTGGCTGCGTGCAGAAGTCCTTACTCCTACGCGAAAACCGGGGCTGAGATGGGACACTACATGTATTCATGTCTCGAAATTGGATCTACCCTCCAGCAATCAAAGGTGACAATGGAAAATACACCATTGATAGATGATCTTACTATTAAAACCGCCATTTATAGGGATTAGGGATTTCAATTGCCATGGTTGATTACCGGAGGGGATACCCAACTTTGAACGCCCATAAGCCGAAGACCCTGCCAGATTTCCGGCCTGTCTGCTTCCATAGCTGCGGAAGTTTCTGCCAGAGACAAGCCTGATGCAAACCTGTCAAGGAAGAAAATGCTCAATTGCCCTGGGCACTTGCTGTCTTCCACTTTTTTAAACAAGACCAAGAAAACTGTCCTGTCCAGTCACACGACTGCTGCTGTCAGAACCAAGTCTTTTCATAATCCGCGTCGGCTTGACGGCAGCATGGAGACAACACCGTTGGCCTCCAATTGTCTATAATGATACTTGAACCAAGTGGAATGATTGTCCTACAAAGGTGGGTGCTCCATAACCCACTTCATCCAACAAAGTTGAAAGGAACTTGTTTTGGGGGTCACTGATTCAACTGCCACAGTTGGTCATTAGATGTCATTAAACCCACCAAATCACAAATGTCATAGCATAGTGCATACAGCACGGCTGTAGCAGAAATCGGGAGACCGGGACTCGGATCGCTTCCTCAAGGCTCAGGCCCTTGCCGGGGACTGGATGGCCCATTGCTCCAGCTCCACAAATCGCCAAATCGCAACGATCCAAAGGAAGAGCACTAGAAACCAGTACCTCCAGTGCCGCTGTGCTGCGATCCGCACTTGCCCGGTCCACATGCACCCCAATAGCCAATTTGTAGACAGTTCTATACAAAACAGTGGCGCACAGCAGAAAGAGCCGAGGATTATGAATCACCTTAGTGGATAAAATGGGCGAGTTCACACCTCGTGGTATCCAGCATCCTCTGCAGGACGATTCCACTGGGGACACCGACAACCCATTTTGGAAGGTAGCAAATGCCAAACCTGGCTGGATGAAAGAAGGCTCAAGAAGGCTGGGATATCATGATGTCACGAGAAGAAAAAGCAGCTGCTCTAGTTCTGGGCTGTTCATAGTCAGACAAGAGACAATGGCACAAATAGATTCAGCCATTGAGCACGCAAGTGTAATCACCCTCTGAGAATCTACCTGTAGAAGCCAACAGTTCCCACCTTTATAAATCCATCTACATCCATGATTTTCCTATCAAAAATGACGACAAATCCAATGTCATGACCTGGCCAACGTCAGCCGGACCTGGCCATGACGGTGTGGCGTCCGTTGGCTAAGCTGCCAGGCCATTCGGCATGGCGTGAACTGTCTTGAGCCAAGGACAGCGATTGGTGGAGAATGGATAGCCATGGATAAGTATGTAAAAATGCGGCAACAACTGTCTAATATTTCTGTAGATCATGTGTACATGGACATGTTTGGGATCATTGTCCAAACATGAATTGCAGATAAATTTTGTTGATCTATAGATTGAATATCTATAATCCATCGCAATCATTGTACATCAACAGGTTATAGGATCATATGAAATCATCTGTATCTCTGAAGTGCACAATGGGCAGTAATCCATTCTGGCTTATTGTATTTGCTTGACAGTGTACCCATTGAATGTCATGACACCAGTCCATAAACAGAAACAATGCGAATGGAGGTGTTGCAACATGCAAAACGCAAGGCATTGGCAATGCAAAACGCAAGGCATTGGCAGCTCTGCCTTTGCAACTTTTTGTTAGCTTGCAGGCATTTCATCCTCAATCTCTTCAGCCAGATCTTCAGAGTTTTCTCCAAAGACGTCCTCGCCAAAGTGAAATGCTGACTCCTTCTGTTACATTTGAAGATTTGCTAAACATCACAGTTTCTTCATCAGACTGAAGTTCTACCTTTTATGTCTCGGCCGGCACCTGGAAAATTGCTGCCCTCAAAATGCAGGAAACCATGGCACCATGATCTTTCACTTTTGCCCAATCCTCATCCTCCAAATAGTTGAAATCACCAAGCAAATTTACCGCCTCCCCAATCTTTACTTGGAAAATCCAGCATCTTTGGAGGTCCAGATCACTATTTTTCCCACTGAAAATCACCTCATTTCGCAGGCCCTGCCCATCCTTCTGCAGGCGTGTTGAAGGCCCATGGCCGCCATGGCCATGGCCCGGTGTCCAACGGCGCCTCGCAGATGATGTTGCCAGTTTGGATCTGAAAAGTAGGTGCCTCAAAACCCAGTTGGTTATATAGCTATATCATGCTATATCATATGATCACCATGTTCAATGTTTGATTATCACCATGTTCAACCATGTTCAATGGCTAGTTGAGGATTGTCACCATCTTCAATGTTGCTCATTTTCAGGATCGTCATCTGGGGGATGGAAAGAAAGCAATGTTTAAAACCACCGACAATATGATGTATGACGACTTACCATCATGAAACATCACCTAAATGATCTTGTGATTGACCATTCATGTAGTATGTGAAATCTCATATACCATTCTTCAAAACGCTGAATTGCCTTTTCTTCACCCTTCAAATGGATTAGGAAGGTGGACTTTCTCATTTTCTGGTTTGCCCGTGCAATCAGGTTTTGCCAAAGTCTGCTGTGGCCTGGAATCTGCTGTGGCAGAGCTCTTGCCAGGCAAAACTTTGGCCATTGGCCTTGCAGGTGCCACTGCTGTTCCCAAAATGGCCAGTTGAATAGAGAAATTCATGGAGAAATTTTGATACCTAGTAGACCCTCAGACTTAAAGAAGTAGCTTTTGTTCAAACAGACCCGGCTGTGTCGGCCTCTCCGGCGTCTGAACTGGGCTTCTCTTCCTCAGGCGCTTTGGCGAGGCAGTGACCATCAGTGGCCGTGGAAATTCCCCATACCCTCTGGTAAACTAACATAACTATGGAAAATCACCATTTCTTTATGGGAAAATCCACTATAAATGACAATTTTCAATAGCTATGTTAAATCAAAAGAGGGTACTCGTTCTCTTTGGGATCTGAATCATCTTAGTGCTGAGTCATGATAAGTCGCCGGTTCTTCAAATCACTTTGCCGCTGAGTGATGCTGGTCTTCCACTCCAACATACACCGTTTGGACTGATCAATGAATCATCCCTCTCAGGCCCAAGCGAGCAGCCTCCACGATCCTGCCATGTTTTTCAAACACGATTTTTTTTGGCATGTGGCGAGTTGCCTCGAAACTGCACGATCAATTCACCCGCAATATCCAAAAAAAGGTCAGCTCAGTGTATCTTGTTTTGGAGCCATGGCCATGGCCACAAGCTCAGCACCCAAAACATGCCAGATGCGCAGTCTCATTGGTTCCAGTACGGCTCACCGCATCCAGGCTGCCACTGCTTGACCGTCGAAGATGAGCCTGCTGGAGCCGCGGCTCACAAGTGGCGCTTAGTGAGTTGAGATACGGAATGAGATCTGAAAAATGTGCGAAACTGGGGCTTGAATCCCCATTTGGTGGTGCAAATGCGCATTTTTTCAGGTTCAAACTTGTTGAAATCCACTTTTTGGTTGTTTCTATTAACGTTCTCCCTGTTTTTGTTGGGTCATATTACCTTGGTTGACCTATTTTCGTTTGACATCATCAACCTCTGCATCTCTCAGCCTGGGATTAAAAAAAACTGCTTTTTGTGTCTATTGGTGCCCCATGTCTAGAGCCACATTTACGAACCAATATCATCTAAGAATCTAGATATTGTGTTGATGGTACTTTTCCCATTATGTATAACCATGAAATCCCGCCATTCTGTCCCCATGTTCATGGATTAAATCACATTAAATATCTATTATTGATGGTAGGTCAACACCATGTTTCACTGGTTGTTGATGGTTAAACCCATTTCATAACACCCTGTGAAAAACCATCACTCTTCACCATCCATTTCTTGTTACGGGAGCTCAAGTCCCGCAGCTCTCCGCCTGATTGCTCAAGTTCTCCAAGCTTCGTAGGGCGCCATGGTACCTGGCTTTAGCCTGGACCACCACCTGGCGAAGCAGCTGCTCCTGCGCTTCCTCCTCTGAGACTTGGCCGCGATGCTCCTCCTGAAGGGCAAGATTCATGGGATATCAACTGGAATAGAAGCCTATATGAGTGGGAAAAGAATGGGAGTATTAATGGAATATTTCCTGGACATATCATGGAAATATGTATTGTATGATGTATAAATGGAATTATAATGGGAATATGAATGGGATATATAATATATGGACCCAGAAAAGACTGGTCATCTTTTGAAAGAACTATGATTCATAAATTCTGAGTCATACACAGAAGATGTTTGCTGAAATTGCGACCGATGGCTGGCGCAGCGGCGCAGTGTGCCTCTGCTTCGAAGTACGGAGCCACAGCTGCCATCATTTCTTCTGAAGGAGCCTTGTCTGCATTCATCATGGAGTTTGGCTACTAATGTTTGTCTGAAAATAGGGCACAAAAGAAAACATGGTTTATCAGTTTACCAAGTTTAGCACAATTTGTCCCGAATGGCATATCGTATCCAGATAAATCCACAACATGCATGTGCATCCATAATTTGTTGGTTGTATAAGTTATAATATATATATATACCATTACGGTCTCATTCTATCGCCATTCAAAAAGATGAAGTTCATTTATTTTCCCCATGAAAATCTCATGTTTCATGTGCGAAAAGAACATACTTTGGCGCCATGGCACGTTCTTCTTGGCCGCAATTTTCGCCATTTCCTTCCTGGCATCCTGAAACTCTTGGAGCCGCAAAGCGTATTGCTTGTTCAGCTCCTCCGTATCCTCCTGAAGCAGTTCATGGCAGTTCAAAACAATGTAAAAACAACGGATTTCCAGGATAAATATGGATAAGTAAGGAATGATATTGATGAATCCGAAGAACAAATCTTGGATGATCATTATTGTAAATTAAATTTTGGATCATCATGAGTTCTCATTGTCATACTTATCACTGCCAGGACTCATATGTTCATGGGTGGCACGCTGGCATTTCCTTGGAACCAGTCATCATGGAGTATCCAGCTTCTTCCACAGCAGCCTGTGCCACCTGGCAAACAAGTCCACTTCTCCGAACTCTGCAGCTGCTGAACTGCCAATTCCAAACTCGCAACAGAAGGTGGGCTATGCATGAAAATTACCCTCTGGTTATTTAACATAGCCATGGAAAATCCCCTATAAATGGCAGTTTTAATGGGAAAATCATCCAAAAATAGCCATTGTCCATTGCTATGTTAAATAACCATAGGGTAAATTTTGGGATGTCCATGGACCATCACGGACCTATATAGCTTCTGTCACTTTAGTGATGAACCATCCGAGGGTCCAGAAAATTTGACCCACAAATCACAGCACCTTGCAGCGCTTCTGGCAAATGTAGAGCGGTGCCGCCTGCAAATGGCTAAACGCATTGCCAAATGATGCTAAATGCATCTGAATGCCGAATCAGAAGAAAGGTCATGAATGATCAGCAAGTATCAAAATATATTGAATAGATCTGCATGATGCATTCCTACATGCTGTGACCAAGCTTTTGCTCGCCATCTCTTTTAAATCCAGCTTTTAAATCCAGCTGGCAGCAGGAGTGCTTGCTCACTTTGAAGCTCCTCTGCTGCAATGACCTGGGTTCGAGAGGGCTGAGAAAACTGTTCAAGTGGCTCTGCCTATTGATCCTGTGGCAAGGATATGCATCTTACTGATTTTTCTTTGAAAGAAAGTCACAAATTCCAGGGAAAAAGTTCTTCTTTCCATTGTTTTGCCTTCTTCTCATGCACTATCCAAGCTGCCACCATCTCTGAGGTCATGACTGCTATGGCCTCACCACAGGGCACGAGCTGACAGTTGGCCATCTTAGCCACATCAGCTGCTGCCTCGGTGTGGAAGACTTCCAAGGCAGGGAAAATCCCGAAGCGACGCTTCGATGGAAAGAGCCTCCTGTAGCGCTGGATGATGCCATCCAACGCCCAACCGTCCAGGTTGGGCTTGGGGTAGCTCCAAACTTCATGCCGCTGCCCTAGGAGGGGGAGAAGCTGAGGTCGTTTGCCCGAAAGCAGCAACCATTCGATGCACATCTCTTGATGGGTTGGCTCGCTGGGCAGAGCGCGCAGCAACTCGGCAACTTCTTTGGTTGCGATGTCAACGCTGCACATGTAGCTCAAGCGCTTGCACAAAGCGTTGGAATGTTGAATCCTTTGCATAGTCCTTTCCTGAAAAGTCCGGCTCTCTGCCTCAGAAGATAGTCCACCAAGTGGCCGCACCAGCAAAAGCAATGCGCCTTTGCTCACTTTCTGAGTGGTTCGCACTCCATCCTTCAGCTGGATGGGTCCACGATAGTCTAAAGCCATGGAGGGAGTCGACATGCACAGTGCGTCCGGATCGATGGCATCACCCTGCCGAATTCCTTCAAGGAGGGCTCTGAGATGAACCAATTTCTCGCATTGTCTTTGAGCCGTCTCGATTCCAGCCTTGGACCCATGAATGACCCATGAATTATGAACAACCAATTGGTTTTGTACCGGCCATGCCTTGCACAAAATGGATCAAAATGGAACAACGAGTTCTGAGGCAGATGATTCTAGCAGGGACCTCGTATACGGCAGGCATCAGGCACTTCTTGCAGGCAAGAAACGTCGCTTGGAATTGCAACAGCAAACCTTGTTGCATGATGCGTTTCACAAGACAAATGCAATCGCCAAAGCAATAAGAGCAACACCACACTGGACCGTACTCCTGCTTGTCAGTGACTTTGGCTTGCATCATGTCCAACTGGGTGCTGCACTGCTGAGCTGATTCGTCAGCCATTGCGAGCTCTCCTGCGGTCGATTTCTTACCCCACATCCTCCATAGTTACCTTCCCACAATCAAACAAGGCCATGGGAAATCCCCATCAAAAACGTGACGATCATCCAGATTCTCAGATCATCCATCAATGTTGGATCAAATCTAGCAAGCCATCGAGCTGATTACCGAAGGTTCTATCCGATTATATCCTGCGGTTGGTAGCTAAACCAGATCATTCGGGTTTCTTAAGATTTGGGATCCCCCAGTCACCATGGGTTTTAAAAATCAGATAAAATAAGATGGTCTAACTTGGGATGATTTGGGGCACCCGGACATCCCCCAGGCCTGTTGGAAAACCCCGCCTGCCAAAGCCAAGGCCGCAGAGAGACGGTGCAAGGCCTGGAGCCGAAGGCGACTGGGGGTCACATGGTCCCGGTTTCTTCAAGCCTAAAAATCATCAAAAATCAATAAAAATCATCTAAGATCATCTAAGCTATTGGATCTGATTGCTATTGATTGCTCATTTTCTCATATGATGCTTAATAAGTTCATATTTCAGTTAAATGGGTTTTCCAAAATCTTCTCCAAGAATTGTAGGGTACAGAAAGGCTGCGCACCTTCACTGCAACCGTCCAAGCTGGTCGCAAGCGCAGGCACCCCACCGCAGCGGCGATCGCACCTGTTTGCACACGAAAACAGCTGGTTGATGCCGGTCGTTGTGGATGTTCATCCATTCATGTTTGACCTGCAATGTTTGTAAATTGGAAACTACGAGCAAGACTGGGCTGAACAAATTGCAATGATTGTAAGGTAAGCTCTGCACAGTGCGGCTGCCCAAGACAAAGCCTCTCTGCCAAAATACTCAGCAAAGAGCAAGAGACACCAAATGTTGGACGTTCTCTCACAAACACTTCCACATCAGTAGAAGGGCAAAGCTCAGCTATGCAAAGCTTGTCTTCACACTTTCGATCTGCCAGTCAAAACCAGCTTCCGAAGTTTGATGTTGGGCCCAGCCTGCAGTGTGCCAAGTTACCAAGGATTGCAGCAGCATCTTCCAACGCAGGATCACAGGCGAGCGCTCGGGTGTAGCCTGCAACGCAGAAGGGCAAATGAGCGGTCGCGTGTTTTGTACTGGGCTAGTGAGGCTTTTGGGCAAATGCATCGCAATACCCAACGCTTGAAGTCTTAGGCATGAAGAAGAAATGATGGCAATCAATGTGGCAATGAAAATCAGCCAACATTGACGACAAATGCACTGAACGCACCAACTTGAGGCCTTCAACCGCCGCCACAAAGTCCTCACGTTTGTACCTGTCACTGTCAGAAAAGCCCTCAGCGGTGAGCTATTAATAAAATATGCAGCGGGGGCACTCGTTGTTGGCTGCTTCCTGCAGATCGCAGTTTAGAATCAGACACCGAACTCTCTTCTTTTCAAGCGCCCGCTCACAACAGGTAAGTAAAACAAAGAGGATCATGCAACGCAGCAGTAACGTACAAGCTTGTTGAAGAGTTTCGACAAACACACACACACACACCAATTCACGAACCACTAGACGAACCATATCTACATTGAACATCTACTGAATCTACTGATGAGGTCCTTGGCATTCTCCACTGCCCTCTTTGCTGCCACAAGGCTTCCATGCTTCACCACGTTGCAGGGGCCTGCACAGAAGACTGTCCAAACAAATCCTCGATCATCCATGATCTCATATGATCCCATGATGTGACTATACCATATTATACCATTATCAATCATGTTTTGATCATATCATAGCTCATAACTTCTGGAAAGTATTTGGCAATTGAACATCTTAGTATCTTTCCTTCGTGGGAGAAACACGTCCTCCAGGGTCCTGCCGTCCTTTCCAAAGTGGCTTAGGCACCCAAACCGGGCCTGCAGCTGCATAATCAACTGCGGCTTTGACGGCAGCTTTGGTTACTGCTCTCCACTCCATAACTTCGGCCTGATGATCTCATTTCAGTCTCAGGGAGGGAAAAATTCTGATTCAACAACTGGGACACGCAACGACGTGGTGGTTTTCACTTTGATGAAAGTTTTGGCTTTATGGATCTTGAGGATCTACGGCAGCATGTAGCAGCCTCAAGGGGTTCCTTTAGGAGACCATCCACTCGCGATGCCAGATGTTCTGCTTTCAAGCCTCACCCAGTTCACATATGTTCAGGTTGGAGCTGAAGGAACTAAGGACCTTCTGCTCTTGATAGGCACGGCCGAGACAGCCAAGAGCAGAAATAACATATGAAATAAATAGAAATAATATGAAACAATACTGGATTCATCTTGGATTCATCTGCTCAAGAGCTGTTCATGTAAGGGGTATCAGCTCCGCGGCCTCTCAAGGCTTGGTTGTATCTGGCCCAGGCCTGGAGTTACAGCAGCAACTGCTCCAAAATCGGCAGCAGCACTGACTCCACAGCTGGCCTTGGCGTCGTTTCTCATCTGCAACACCAGTGCCGCGTCGCACACAGCGGCGCCATACTCTCGGGTTTTCAGGTGAGCCTGGCACGCCAGGCTTACTGTCCCGACTTGGCACGAGAACGACATGACAGGCAGCGCATGGCGGCTTTTTCCAGGTAGGCTGAGCAGATCTGAGCAGATCTGAGCAGCCTTGGTTGGGGGATTGGGAGGCTACCCTCCTTTGCCCTGGCTCTGCGACTCGCACTTTGTGCTCAGCTTAGTTGTCGATCTTGCCCTCAAGGACGCCTCAGTGGTTGGTGGTTTCAATCCAAAAAGATTGGCAATTGCAATCATCCCAAGGATATCAGAGGGTGACAAATAACACATATCCAAACTGCTCCAAAATACTCCAATAATCTAAAACAATCAATCATGTGCTGTCTTTGTGAAAGTCCGCCCTTGCATCCCTTGCATCCCTTGGCCGAACTCTTGCGACTTGGCCACTCAATTTTTTTCGCGTGGGCTTGGCAGTAGCAATTTGACCTGAACAGCATGGAGTTAAAGTATGTTAAAAATTGTCAAAATGAGTCAAGAGCGCTCTCAACTTTCGGTATGTTATGGTTATGCCAGGTTTGACCGCATTCCAATCAGTCAAGCCACTCAGGTTCTCGGTCGCTATCTTCCTTACGAACCAGATGAGCATTGCACAGACACGGAATGTTGGACGTCAGAGATGGTCGGAGGCATGAAGGATCCCCTGACCAGCTCCCATTCTGCCAAGGGTCTTTAGCAGCGCCGCCAGGATTTCCGGCTTGCACTCCTGGGCCAGAAGGCTGATTGAGACTGATGAAGACTGATGAAGACTGATGAAGACTGATGAAGACTGATGAAGACTGATGAAGACTGATGAAGACTGATGAAGACTGAAGATCTGCTGAGAATTATCTAAGATGCAATCAAGATCAATCAAGATCAATTCATACTATCAAGAAGTGAAGCAGAAATCGTTGTGTCATAAATCCACTGGGTTGATATTTAATGCTGAAAAAGCCATCGGCCGCAAAACAGCACCTTCTTGGGCCGCATCTCGCTCAAAAACATCACGGCGCCCAGAGCGCGCTGGAATTCCAAAAAACTCATCAATTGCCAGGTCTTGTTATACTGCCTTGGAGAATTCTGCTGCTTAGCACGTGGCAGGCAGAAATCATGGCAGGTTGGTCCAAACTTGAAATAAGAAACTGAGAAACTTTGAGAAAACTGCGTGCAAATTGGGAAAGGAGAAACTGACAAGAACTTTTGAAACGTTCCAATCATCAGCAGCGCCACTCATCTGCTTGAGGTTCAAGTCCCATGCGGTAAGTATAGGCCCCATACTTCCTGGCATGACATGATCAGTTCAGGAGCAGCTCATCTACCAGTCTCTGATTCGAGGTCGGTCCTCTTGACCACCGGATACAGGACGAAGATATTCATCCGATTCAGGAGGTTTCCTCGGCTTCAGTTTTGCGCATGAATCAAAAGTCGAGCTTGCGTCAAAGGCGCTGGAGTCATCAAGTTGGCACCTTCTGGTCTTCTGGTTGCTTTCAAGTCTCTCCAATCTTGCAAGGTCATGTATTTTTGTCCGTGCCTCAACGCATTAGCCAAGGCAAGGAAATCAAACATATCACATTTCACAGCTGGGGTACTCCATGCTGCTCCTGTTTGCTGCGCTAGTTGCGTGTTTTCATGGACAGATGCCATTTCCACGAAGACCGCCCACCTTAGCGCAACTCTGCCAGGTCAGAATGAGCGCCCCAACTTCACCAATGCCAGTCTGCTCATGCGAAAGTGGCATGGCCAAGTCACGTTTGTGGCTCTATGGCCTCGTACACTGCTTGTACCTCATCGGTTGATCCTGAAGTGATCAGTTCTCGCATGTCTCCGCCTCAGCTGCAATCGCACGTGAACAGCGATGACCAGATGTGACCAGTGGAGGTCGCTGAGGGATGAGCTGTACTTTTGGCAGAGTACTGCAAGTTCCTGAAGGCCCCCCCTCCGAGCGAGGAATCATGCCACAAGTTTTTTTACCGCACACATGCTCATTTGCATGCTGCATGCCACTACATCCCATTGGCTGTATGGTAACCCTCGAAAAAGACGAAAAAGGTGCCAGTGAACATGTTCATTCTCATTGATTTTCATGAAGATTCATATTATAGTTCAATTGTGTTCAAGTGATTCAGCTAACATCAGTTTAACGAAATTTGGAGCTTTCCAATCCATCAAGGTACCCCACCACCCAGCGGCAAAACCCAGGGGCCTCGAAGAGGCGGTCCAAGGCTTCCGCCTGGCGAATCTGGATGAATCTGGAGGAATAAATTACAATAGATAAATATCATGGATTAAGATTATTGGGATTAATATCTGGGATTATGACTATGATTATGACTATGATTATGGATTGATATCTGGGATTAAGACTATGGATTCAGATGGATTAAGACTATGGATTCAGACTATAAGGATTCATGATTCCAGTGGATTCGATTAAATTGGATTTGATATAATAATATAACGAATATACGCATTCGAGTGGGCACTTCCGGGTATGTTACTATATTGGACAACCCCCGGCGGCAACATCCTTGGAGATTGGAAGAGGCTGTTCCGACTGAAGCAGATCAAACTCCCCTGTACCCACCTTCGACTTCTCAGGCCACTTGCAAATGGCAATTCGCACCAACAACTCAGCAAACCTCAAAGCATGATGAATTCATATGAATTCCAAAGCAGAGCAATCACAAATGGTCCCGACATGTCCCAACTGCACAAAGACAAAAGGTCCCAAGACTCCATTTGATGAACAAGGAACTGAAAGCGGCAGAGCACAGCATCGCATCTCACCTGCATCAGAGATGGATGTGCAGGTGGCGAGGTTATGGGTGTGGTGTCAAACCTGGGTACCCCAAGAGTTGGATGGACATGATCCAAAAACAAATGCGTCGAGTCCATCTGTAGTCTTTCTTGGGGCCCAAGCAATCTTGACTCAAACTCATCCCCATATCACAACCCAACAATTCTCGCAAGTTTGCTGGTGATATCCCTTGACTGTTGGCAAATTTCCTCACTTTTTTGGACAATTGGCAAATATCCTCACCTGTTTTTTGCCAAATACCTCATGAATTGAGCCCTTACTTGCTGTTTCTGGTCAATTCTCCCGCTGCCAAGGCACTTTGAATCCCGCAACATCTTGGGGCACGCAATTAGCTTGCTTGTACAGCTCGCTGGCTTTGGCTTGCGTCACAGTCGCCTTGTCGAAGATGCTGATACCTTGGCTATTTATGCTATTTAAGTGGCTCGGTACCTTTTGAGAAGCAAACTTTTTTTGGTGCTAGTCCGCCTATTAATCAATCAGAGTTCATTCGTCAGGGGTTGACGTCGTACTCTTCATGAAAGAGACCTGTATTTTTTCGAGCACATCTCATATGTGTATATAATATATATATATATATACATGTATATGTACATATACATATATAGATAGATAGATAGATAGATAGATAGATAGATAGATAGATAGATAGATAGATAGATAGATAGATAGATAGATAGGATGGATAGATAGATAGATAGATNATAGATAGATAGATAGATAGATAGATAGATAGATAGATAGATAGATAGATAGATAGATAGATAGATAGATAGATAGGATGGATAGATAGATAGATAGATAAGATAGATAAGATAGATAAAATAGATAAGATAGATAAGATAGATAAGATAGATAAGATAGATAAGATAGATAAGATAGATAAGATAGATAGGATAGATAGGATAGATAGGATAGATAGGATAGATAGGATAGATTGGATAGATAGGATAGATAGGATAGATAGGATAGATAGGATAGATAGGATAGATAGGATAGGTAGGATAGGATAGGTAGGATAGGTAGGATAGGTAGGATAGGTAGGATAGGTAGGATAGGTAGGATAGATAGGATAGATAGGATAGGTAGGATAGGTAGGATAGGTAGGATAGGTAGGATAGGTAGGATAGGTAGGATAGGTAGGATAGGTAGGATAGGTAGGATAGATAGGATAGCTAGGATAGATAGGATAGATAGGATAGATAGGATAGATAGGATAGATAGGATAGATAGGATAGACAGGATAGATAGGATAGATAGGATAGATAGGATAGATAGGATGGATAGGATGGATAGGATGGATAGGATGGATAGGATGGATAGGATGGATAGGATGGATAGGATGGATAGGATGGATAGGATGGATAGGATGGATAGGATGGATAGGATGGATAGGATGGATAGGATGGATAGGATGGATNGATAGATAGGATAGATAGGATAGATAGGATAGATAGGATAGATAGGATAGATAGGATAGATAGATAGATAGATAGATAGATAGATAGATAGATAGATAGGTAGATAGATAGATAGATAGATAGATGCATATAGAAATAAACACATATATATATATATATATGGTATATGATGGCATATATAATTATGTGTGCATTCCTTAATGTTTGTATTTGATTTGAAGACAACATCCTTTGTTTGAACATCACTGCTTCCCTTTTTGCAAGCGAGTAGCCTTCAGGCCCCAGGATCCTCATGAGGGAGCGCTTGCTCACCCCAAACTGACTGATATGATCCGGTGAGGAGCCACCTTCGCTCGTCTCTTCTGAAGACAGCTTTCGGTACAGTGGTAGGACCCACCTGACAGCCGTGCTTGTGTAGACATGCAGGGCTAACTTGAGGCTAACCTAGACATTCCAAGATCTTGGTGGTTAGACCAAGTGCTCCAAGATGCTACCATCCCCTCAAGTCCATAAAGCCAAGCAGCATGTATTTCGTTCTCAGGCATTGCTCTGCCTCACAGTCACAAGCTGCCAAAGTCTACTTCGATCTTGTCAAATGCTTGACTTGCATATCACATGCGGCAAGATTTGGCATCAGCTGAAATGATCCCTTAAATGCCTCATCTACTTCTGCTTCTGTAAACTTCAGATCCCGCACAAGTCGTGCACCTTGGCAATCGGCCATGTCAGCAACGACTCACAAAAGTACTCAGCTTCATCACTACAGTAGTCTCCATTCCAGTCAGACAAGTGGCGTATGAACTTCCAATCATGTTCGAAGCAGGTGCGCAAGACCCATTTGTATCTGACCAAATTTGGTCGTGGAAAGATCCGTTTGTCGGCCTCTGGGATGCCATCGGACCAATCCTCCTCACTTGCAGCTGCTGCTGCGACCTGTGGTGCTTGGATTTCATCTTCCTCCTGGGCCATCGCAGCTGCTGCTGCCTGTTTCGCCTTCTGCGTCCAGCGACCAAGACCCGCCAGGACACTGCCTGCTGCATCCAATCCGAAGCGCTGGAATTGTAAACGAACAGGTCGCGTTTGAAGAACTTCTTGAAAAGTAGCTGGGGTCATTTCCGCCACATTGATCAGCCTGCTACCAGCCTTGACCAATCTGTCTCCCGCACGCAAGCCTTGCAAATGGCACGAGGAGCCTTCTTCCACCTGCTGAACTCTGACTGAATCGGGCGGCTGACCATCTAATTCCACGCCAGAAGTTCGAAAATCTTCGATCTCAATCTCGAACTTAGAGCTGCTTTGATCGCGCACAACTTGTCCGGCTTCCATCTTCGCAGAATCTGGAGAGGAATCTGCAACATCTGCGGGTGCCATTTGAGGAGAAAGGACGCCTCTTTCGCCCTCTTCAATCTCCTCAAACCAAAAGCAAGCTGGAAGGCTGTGGGTGCAAAGAAACAGCAAGGGTCAGCTCCAACTTCAGATTCTGCAAAATCACATCAACTATCTCAAGTCATGCCAAATATAAAGCATTTAGCCACTCTGACGGATCTAGGTGGTGGTTCATGCCACGCTCCTGAGCATTGCCTGTCTGACCATCTCCTTCCAGCTCAGGCCTTATTTTTCCAATGAATCCAGGCTGCACACCTGGCAATCCACTGAAATCTGCACTGAGCTAGGCACAATGGCAGGAGGCTGAGATGGAAATAACAGTAGCTGCACAACACCTGCAGCAACATTGTGTAGCTTGGGAAGAGGCCAGTCAATCATGAGTCCTTTGACATGCCCGCAAAGATGTATATCATAATTATCTTAGGGTGTTTTCATATGGTATGACAGGTTTCCTGGGATTCTTGCAGTCCAGCTGAAGATCCAACTTGCTTACAGATTTCCTGAGCCTGGCACCAGTAGAACAATCACAACCCCAGTGATGATGCCCCAGATCAAGCCACTGTTGCCATTGTTGCCACTGCTGTCTGGAGGGAGCCTGCACAAGATCATACAATAGATTCATAGATCAAATCATGACAGAAATCCAGCATGTGACGGTACAGGGTGTGTAATTGATGTTCCCAATATTGAAAGCGGGGCAATATGATCAGGAAGAATGAGAGAACCACAGCAACAGCATCATTGACTCCGCCATGCAACCCAGCACGAGCGCACTATAAATCTTCCAAAAAATGACTAGAATATGAGTGAGTGGTCGGAAAGATCTGCAACCTTCCCGGTAATGTTAGGAAAGCAATAGCAGACCATCCCGAAATTTATCATTCTTTTGGGTGATACACAAAAAAACAGAAAAATATGGGTGGTTTGTGGACTTGCTTTACTAACATTACAGAACGTCATCTTCGCAAAAGGATGTGCTGCCTGTAGTTCTCAACCTCCTCTTGCAATGATTGGGGCAGGAACTGCAGCACGTGGCCTGAAAAAGCCATGTCATGTTCCGAACGTTGCCAAGTGTTCAAACCCTGGAAATGATGTCAATGTAGTTTTCATGGTGCTTTCCCTCATGATCCTTTTTGTTTCACCATCTTTGATGAACCTCATCATTCTTTCACATCATTTCTTCACCATGTCTCATCAATTGTTCATCACCGTTTCATTTTTGTCCAGCTTCTGAGTCTGGGTTCTCTGTAATTGTCTGAAAATAGGTTGCCATAGATACCCCAAATACATTGGCAAATAATCATGTTCCCTCCTTTTCAATTGGTCATACCCCCTGTTAATCAAATATAGCAATGGAAATCATGGAAAATCCGTTGTTTATAGATGATTTCCGATTAAAACCTCCATTTACACGGGATTGTCCATTGCCACGTTTGATTCCCTGAGGGTATATCATGAAATTGGGCTATACCATATTTGCATAGATGTGTGGATGATTATCCGTTGGCTTAGGATGGTTCAAATTGCCATAAATTGGGGTTATTTATATATATGTGTACACCCTATAATTCAACATAGCTATGGACAATTGCCATTTAGTTCGATGATTCATCTTTCATTTCAAGTGATCTCCCCATAGCAAACTGCTAGCCATCACCGGAGGGTACACCCTGATATTATATCCTCGTATTTAGTTGGTTATATCTATCCCATTAAATCACCATTAGCTTACCAATAAATCACCATTAAGTCACCATCAATTGGAGGTTTCCTTAAATTATGATACCCCCAAATCATCCAAAATTGAACCACTTTAGTATGAAAACCTATGCTTTTGGGGTACCCCCACTTTAGGAAACCTCCTTTTTACCAGATGGTCAACACCGTTTGAAATACCCCATTAATTTACCATTGCCCTCAGGTAAATTAACATAGACCCTGGAAAGAACCAATCTTTAGTGGAAACGAATCTTCCAACCCCTATCTGGCAGGGTCCATGTTGATTTGTTGGAGGGTAAATCCCATTAATACCCCATTTTCCAGGCCTTTCTCCAGGCCACGCTCTGCTTCGTGCACGTCGTGCTGCGCTCTGCGGTGTGCGCTGCAAAGGATCGGCACCTTGGGAATAAATCCGAAGAACAAAAAGCGGGGGATCAGGGGCAAATCCACGGGAAACCATGGCTTTTACATGTGTTTACCATGGTTTTTGATGTCCGAAAAGCCATGAAAACTCCAAGTTATGGTCATGAAATTCTGAAATTTCGGTATTTGATGAAATTTGACGCCATTGGGGCTCCGAATTCCAAATCTGGAGACAGCCCCACGTTGATGCCATACTCTGCGGCATCTAGTCTGCTCGGGGATCATTGGCCCAAACAGGGATGAAGAGATGGATCTGAAAGAACGAAACAGCAAATCGATCATGTTACGAATCGTGCTTGACGCATTGATATCTGCACAAGATTTAAGGTCTGCACGGAAGCTGCTAGAAATAGCCGCACTGACATGTCAGAGTTGTCACTATCAGGTTGGATCAAGATGGGTCAAGCTTGCCATCAGTGTGCTTCTACGTTGTTCGACCCTACTGTGGTTGTTTGCTGAAATGGAAACATCTATATACTTGGTTTTTCAGCCTGTGCCAAGGATTGGGCAACCAGCCCTGCCTTCTACAGCCTTCAAACCAGTGACTTCACAACTAGCGCATGGAAACGTCAGAGTTGGCAAACTACTCGCCTTGAGCACAATCATGACACCGAAGCGGGCAGGTACAAAAGCATGATATTCCGTGTTGTGCTGAACATGGCAGTCCTTCCACAAGGTGTTTGAAATTCAAGACATGGATGTGTTTGCAAATTTGGTACACCCCCAAATAACCATTTAATATCATTTCATGGGGATTATCACGAGAATCCTGTGGATTTTAGGTTCCCCAAAATTCTCAGAGAACTCCATATCAAGACAGGCCAATCATCCCTTGGACGACGCCTGGCAGCGGTTGGACAGGATCGTCACCTGAGCTGCATCACCCTGGTCCGTAGTAGAACCATGTCTTGGGCTTAAGTAGAACGTAAGTTAGCATTTATATACATTTTTCAGTTATACTTGACCCAGACCCATTCAATTCTATTTTCACGAATCCAGTTGGGTAAGTCTGAATATAGGCTATGCCAAAATCCCATGACTATCATCGATTTCCATTCAAAAGCCTTTTTCGGGGACATCCCCACGGCAGCGCACCAGCAGATCCAGGTCTGGATGTTGCAGTCCAATGCAGTACAGCTCAGCTGCAGCTGCGAACTTCCTCGGGGATGGATTTCATGCGGATGATCACGGGGATGATCATAGAGGAATATGATGTTGCAAAATTCTTCCAGTAGAGTTTTGGAAAAATATGATGTTGCAAAATATTGTAAAGATGTTCTCATCAACCAAAAAGATGATTTGATTAGTGGTTGATCCATCCAGCAAACATCAGATAGAGATCATCGTCGTCGTCATCATCAGCAGCAGCCCAGTTGTTGGACAGAAAAAGACTGAAAAAAAAACAGCACCATTTCACTGAATGTCATGCCACCATTTTCTGGGGATTATATCATTTAATCCCAGGCTTTGGTGTTTACCTTGCCAAACAAGCACAGCATAGCGCGGCTTTGTCCCATCCCTGAGATTCCAACTGCAAGGCCACGGCTTTGTTGCCCGCGGCACGCGCGTGTGCAGGCTCCATCCCCACAGAAAGCCGCCGAGCCTCACCGATCCAGCCATTGCTGACGGGATGATCTGCTGTAGATTGTTATAGATTGTTCGTATATGTTACAGTAGTACCTAGATGTACTTAACCTTTGTTGGTACCTGGATGCCTGGATGCATTCTGAATCATAATATAACTTATAGAGCCACTTTAAGGGTTCCATCATATGGGATATTGAGGATGTGGAGACATCCCAACGTTTGGATCCACTTATCAACCAACCATTTACTCACGTCATCTCACGTCAACAAGTCTGCTCAGCTTGCGAATGAATGAGAAACATTGCGAAACCACTTTTCCTGCGAGGTCGTTTACACTGGTATCCCATGAGACTTCTAGTTGGATCTTGGGAAAAAGCGGGTGAAACTGACATACAACTGCGATGCATGATAAGCAAGGTGTAGCGGTAACAAAAAGATTAACGCTCCCCGTTACAGCATCACTGGGTAAGCTCACCCAGTCACCTCTCTGAAGGATCTCATCGCAAAGCCTTGCCAACACCTGAAACTCTCCGCATAAGGATCGATCAACCAGTTTCGCAACGGGTAGCTGCACTGTTGAAATCCAACGATTCCCTCGAAATCCATCCTTGGCTCCACTTACGGCCACATAAGAGCCTTGGAGCTCACTTTGTCCAATCTTGATGTTAAAAATAGAGGATGCTCTTACTAGAAGTCTTTGTGAATCCTTTCGAAGCGCGGAGAGCTCTGCGCTCAGCACCATGGCAGCTGGTGACATTTCTGCAATGCCACAAGTACGCAGCAACAAACGAGAGCCTGAATCACCAAGCTGGTCCACTCCAACACGCGACGCAGCCTCCGCAACAGATCAGAGACTTTCAGAGGTCTCGCTGAAGCCATCAGGAGCTGCAGCCATCGATGAAAGGCTCTCCTCCAATATCTTCACTGAAGCACCAAGCCTCTGGGAAAAACGTTCCAGAAGGCGTCCACAAGATGGAAGCAGAGGCATGGAATCAGCCAACCATCCAACTTGCTGTGCAGGTAAGTCATCCAACAAGGGACTGTCCAATGCATCGAGAAGTGGCATCAATGGTAACTGTGCCACCTTCAACTGCGTACATGACCAAACAATGCTTGCCACCTGTCTTGCGTCAAGAGCCGTGAGGCGCTCACGTCTCTTCGAGAGTTGCTTCAGGGAATGCCGTGACATCATGCCAAACACTGGTTGATCCATGTAGCGGACACGTGCAAGCGACCAAGCAAAGGTTGCAAGGTCGCGTGTGCTGCTCTGAGCAATGTAACCATGGCAAAGGCTGTCTGCCAGGGCATCTAGCAATGGCGAATGGTACAATGCAAAACAGGCAAATGACCACGCAATCCCTGCCAGCTCGCAAGATCCAAACATCTCTTTGCCATCTTTGCCATGCTTCAAGATCCCCCAAGTATGTGAAGCTATCTGATCCATCAAAGTCATATTCTTCTTGGCCAGCTTCCCCCACGTCCAGGCAATGGCCGCAAGGCCTTTGGGATGAAACTCACAGGCATGCATCTGACAGAGGCGTCGAGCCATGGCATTCAGAGTCAGCTCATGCTGTGATTGGCTCCGGGCGGAAGACCACGCCAAATTTGCCAAATGTCGGGAGTTGAATTCACCAAGTGCCGGGAGAAGCTGCTGAAATCAAGGTAGATCCTTCCCACTTCTGGCTGCACATCAAATCGTATGCACCAGCTCTTGGGGAGTAAGCTGATCACCACCCGTGAAGAATCTGCAGTGCTGCAGCTCAACCTTTGGGCGGGCTCGCCAGCTGCAAACTCCAGTTGCAACACGTGAGATGCCACGCATCTAAGATGACATCTGTTGCATATCCAGCTTGCCCCCACGGAGGGCCATGGCTGTGTCACCACTGGGACATACGCAGCCTTTGCTGCTTAGTCTTTCGAGTCCTTCAAGTGTTTCTGGCTTGTGCCTTCCAAACTGTCCTGGTGATGCCATGATATGTTGTGCATCAGGCTGTCATGTAGAATTCAGTCAAGGTAGAATGATAGTTTATATTAGTTACTAGTTCATGTAAGCAGGTTGCTATTTTGATGCCATTATGATGCCCTTGAACGTACCTACAGCTGCGTGTTTCCTTGCATCACACGCCAAGCCAAATTGCTGCAACTACAGCGACAAAAATCGCAGTATTGAAACATGCGGCAGATGTGGTGATCCATGTCCCACTTCACACGTCACACAATCCTTCTGTGATCATTTGCCACAACCACCCTGCAGACATCAAGAATCCGCCAAAGATCCGAAATCATCCCAAAAATAGAACAACATTCATCAAAAAATCATCAGCAAAAATACACTTTACAAGTTACATGATCATCCAAAACCGGAAACTTGGCTGATTGTTTCAGGTCAAAAAAATGGGTGGCGGCGCCTCACCAGCTTGGACAGCCATGCCACGGAGGCCATCGCGGCTGACCTTTGATGATAGGTGGAAGTTTCCCATCATATATTGATTAGTGTGTATATATATATATGTATATATATATATGTATATATTGATTAGTGATTAGTATATATATATATATAGTGTATATATTGATAGTATATATATATACAGTATATGATAGTATGTGTGTATATATATATATATTATTATATATTGTAATATATTATACATGTACAAAAAAAGAACTAACTAGATCTAACTAGGGTTTTCTTGGGAAAGGAGGCACGCAAATTCGTGGATTTTGAGGTTATCGCTACCACCTTCACAAGCCACGCCACAGCACCAAGGGGGCTAAGTTCCCAACTACCAGCATGGGCTCGATGATGGTCAATTTCGTCCCCTTGGCAAATCGAGCCTGACCGCAGAAAATGGGAGTGAAGCTCTTCTACTTCCCAGTGGAACAATCATTAATCAATATGTACAGTATTTTATCAAGAGATATAGAATTGTCTAAACAAAGAAACACATGCACGAGCGAACTGGCTGTGGGCCTGAGCAACATCGCTGGATGCTTCAGGAGGCAACTGATCTCGGTTGCAAATCATTCTCAATCTGTTTGAATCCTATGGAAATGAATGGAATGGATAATAAGGATTCCAGACTTTCAATGGATTGGTTTAAGGGGAAAATTTACAGCAAACCTCTATATCATATTCCATGGGGAAAACCTTGGTTTCCTCTAGATTTTCCCTTGAACCAATCCATTAAAAATTGCCATTCTGCAGTAGGAAACGGCCACCCAACTGACCAGCCATATTGTCCTGCCACCGTCCAAGCTGCTCACCATCCAGGAAGATTCTCTCAAGAGTGCCTTCTCCATCCCGAGCGATACTCATAACTTGCCTGGAATCAGTACCAGTTGAATATTGGCCAAAGGTGATTTGGCATATTCAAAATATTTCAAAATGGCATGTTCGACTCTTTACAAATGCTTGGTTTGAATGACATACTTTTCAAAAGGAAAAAACATCAATTGCAGCTTCCTGCAGTTGTGCTGCCCAGCCAACGACATCGAGGGCTCGGTGATCAAGGTGACCTTGAAAAGTGCTCTCGCTCAACTGGCTGACCACTGGGGGCAAAAGGTTGTCAGTTTATTGTCAGTTGATATTGTCAGTTTACTATTTGGGTCTATTTGGACATCATCATGCATCATCATGCATCATCAATATGAGGCAAGGGCTGAACATGCTGCGGCCTGGAAAACACGCAATAGATGCTGGGGCTTGGAAAACAAAACTCTAAAGGCATCTCCAACGAGTCGAAACTTCCACCAGGCATCTGTGGTCGGGGTGAACCCTGGAAAGCGAGTCCGTGCGACATCTCCAGATTTCCATTCGCTGAAATTCGACCAGCCTCCTCTGGGTAAAAGAAAGGTGATATCTCCTAAGGCCGCGCAACTTTGCACTGAGCACAGCTGTTGCGGAACGGGTGCGCATCTGAAGATCTTTTGATCAGGCAAGCCATGGTAAGCAAGGTTAAGAACACTTAGCCCTTGGCAGAAGCCCCAATCTTTGCCAGTTTCTCCAGATCTTTGGCTCGCCCAGACTCTGTCACACCACAAGGTCGCCTGATGACAGCTGTGTGGGGATGGATCAATGTGCACCATATTTCTGGGGGATGAATAGTGATGAGTCCTCCGTGGGTGAACTGACCCGTTGCTCCACGCCTGCGGTAGATGTGCGTGAGAACGGGCCATGTTCCCATGGAGCTTTTCGGCCAAGCGTCAGCTGCAAGCTCCTGAGATGACGGGTACGCCTCAGGTCCATGTAGAAATACTGAAAAAACCGTGGCAAGTTGGAAAAACCTGGCATTTTTTGATGGGAAAACGGAACATTAAGAAACTATTCTGTTTGGGGTGTCTGCCAGTCTTGCACACCGCCAGTAGCCATTTTATGCATGTCCTTCTGCTTCTCAAAGAGTTGAGAGCCCCAGGAGTGGGTTCCAAAGCTGCTGATGTACTTCACTTGCAGCTCCTGCCAAAAGTCCACCGGACGCAGAAAAGAAGCCACCCGTAGGCACGACATCTGTCGCATCTTGCGTAGCCTTGATCAACTTCGGGATGGCCAGGCTTCCAACTGAATGGCTAAGACATGCCTCACACGCAAAAATTTGGGACTTTGCCTTCTCTTCATGAAACAGTTCCGCATGAATATCCAGAATTCAGCTGATTCCAACTGATTTAACTCATCCAGTTCCGTTCCATGCAGCCAGAGGTGTGATGTGCACATGAAAATGTTCGACTGACGCCCAGTCAAAGCCTCCAGCGCATCAGGTTCTCTCCTTGAGGCTCGCAAGCCCTGTGCTGTCAGACTTCACTCCACAATGCAATCGTGAAAGTCTGTTCCAAAAGGCCTGGTTTTGGTGGCTTTTAGAAGGAAGAATCTGGCTGACAATGAAATCTGGGGAATGTGTTGAATTTTGTCAGATTCAAGCCATTCAAATTTCATCAAAGATCATCAAAGATCATGATAGTTTGAGACTATGTATCTAGCTAGTTGGACCATCATCAAATCATTGATCATGGATCATCAGTGTCTAGTCTGATTCATCAGGTCACCGATCCCCAAAAGCACCTGAAACTGATTCATTCCCAAAAATCAAACATGGCTTGCTGGAAAATCACCCAATATACTTCGACTATTTTCACGATTTTCCCATTGAAGTGCCCATTTAGTGGATTTCCCAGCCATGTTTGATTGAGGAGAGTGATCACCAATGGATCACTGGTAACTCAGCTAGATTCAACTAATCTGGTAAACCCAGTAATCAAAACTAATAAACCTACCATTTAAGATGCTTTATACAACCATATACAACCCATTTCTGCTGATTTTTGGTGATTCATGACATAGGATCCCACATTGGTCCAGGATCCCCACACACCTGGCGCAGGGCCGCGAAGCGCAAATGCCCAGGGGATCCACGCCGACATCTGCCTAAGGACGAGATGACAAGGTGAAGCTGGCTGGAAGTCAGGGATTTACATTGGATCTATTTGGATCTACCTCATAAAAAATGACCATTGTACTTGGGAAAATCATCAAAAGAGAATCACAATAACCATACAAGAATAATACTCAATTTTATGGCCAATTTGATGAAGGCAAATCATTGAAAACATGATGATAACATATGACAACCAAACAAAATAAACCATGACATCATGGGATGTGGGGCTCCCGAAGTGAGAATTCGCCAAATCCCGCCATGCCAGGTGACGGATGCGGGCGTTGCAGGAGTCTGCCATCCCAGAGGTTCCACCTCACAGGACATGTTTGGAACATCCTGCACCAGTTGATAGGTCGATGATCAAATGGTTTTCTAGGCTTCCAATGGCTTCCACCCATCCTTTTGGTGGTGCAGGATGTCTGAAAAATCCCACAGTATTTCAAATGATGTGAGAGTTTATTATCCAAGTGCATCCAACTGCATCGAACTTACATCCAACTTACATCCAACTTACATCCAACCGCACCGTGTGATTTCCAGCTGTGAAGTGCCAGGTGGTCCTCATGAACTGAGCCTTAAAATCGCTGAGACCTCTGCAGAAGGATTTGTCAGGGCCAGGAAGGGTTGCTTCTAGCAGCAGGTCTCGGTACTTGTCCTAGAGAAACAGTCAGCCAACCTGTCACTCTGGTTGTGCTTCTGCAATTTGTGCATCTGTAAACTTACTGTAACATTTCAAAAAAAAATACTGTAAACTACTGTAAGTAGAAGTACATGCTGTACTCTCTGTTCCATCACTGAATAAATCACTTCTCATGGTCTGCGTCTGTCCCTCCTCCAGAAAGTCTTGGAATGTATCCAAGAAGTGGCACCGCCTGCTGCGTGCGCGACTTGCTGCAAGGACATCCAACAGTAGGAGATGATATGGAAAAGCATGATTTTCATGTGTTTTTACCATCCAATGTAGGGGGGTTCCTGCAGATTTTCCCATCATCCAATCCTGGGATGCACATAACTTGGCATCTTGGCATACATCTGAAGCCTAGATGCTCAAAATCTGCCTGTCAGGATTCAAAGAGTTGGCTTGCTCGTAGACCTGCATCCGACGACCACAAAAAAAAACAAAATAGTAATACCTGAAAAAATGCCCCTGCCAATCATTGCAGTGCCATTGCATGATTTGCATTGATTTGCATGGGAGATGCTTTACCCCTCCTGCCCATCAATTTGGTTCATTTTGCCCGAACGAGGATTCAAGACTCACATTTGTGGTCCATACGGTCATCCAGGAACGCCATCAAAAACCGAGCCTGCNCTGCCCATCAATTTGGTTCATTTTGCCCGAACGAGGATTCAAGACTCACATTTGTGGTCCATACGGTCATCCAGGAACGCCATCAAAAACCGAGCCTGCATGTGTCTTTGTGGCTTCTCTTGGATAATTCATCTGACTTGATCAGATATCTCAGATACGTTCTAAATTTGTCCAAAATATTCTACGATCGGAATCATGTCTACAATCAAATAAGCATTGCATTTGACACATTCATCTAGTTTCATCCTTGAACACGAGAACTCTTCTTCGCTCGCATCTTCGGTTGCAGCCGGAGTTCATTGTGGTCATACTTCTCCTCCAAGCCATTCTTCCGCTTGTTGTCGGATTTGTTGGGAATATCGACCCAGTGGATTCCGCAAAGCACTGAGTCTTGAATCTCTAAATGATGGATCTGATGGCCAGGACGACACTCAAAGAAATTCTGCTTGTACTGCTTTCCAGTCCCAAAGTAGCCCCCAAAGACGAGCTCACGCTTTGAAGTGGTAAACACAATCTCCCCAAGTGATTGCTTCTCTTTCTGCGTGATGCTCAGAATTGTCTCATCGCGACCTATCAGGACCTCAGCATTTCGGTATCCTCCCTTCCCATAGCGGTACACTTGACCATCTTTCATGTAGATGTTGATGCTGTCCACATAGCCACTTGTCCTGACCTGGATTCTGTCTACGACGCCAAGTCCCTTTAGACGTCCTTCACCATACATCTCCTCCTCGGCCNATGTTGATGCTGTCCACATAGCCACTTGTCCTGACCTGGATTCTGTCTACGACGCCAAGTCCCTTTAGACGTCCTTCACCATACATCTCCTCCTCGGCCCTCACCTTGTTAGTCGAAGCTTGACTCCCAGGACTCGCAGGACTTGCAGTGGATTCATCAGTCTCACTGGGATCAGGGTCCTCAAAGACCCAGTGAGGGACAAAACCTTTTTCACCGAGATCGTCAACACAATAAAGCCAGCCATTTGCCCGTCCATGGATCTGCATTCTTGCACCCACTCTGCAAGATAAGAAGTTGCAGTGCTTGTCTTCACGAAACTTCNAAAGCCAGCCATTTGCCCGTCCATGGATCTGCATTCTTGCACCCACTCTGCAAGATAAGAAGTTGCAGTGCTTGTCTTCACGAAACTTCTCGTTTGGGATGTAGGCATGCCGGACTGTGTCAACAAGCCAGTCATCGTCAGGACTTCTGCATTGAACAGGAATTGCCTCCAGATCACGTTCTTCCACTCTGAGAACATCTTTCAACACATCCTCCATATGAAGATATGCTCCAGACCCTTTCAGTCGGAGGTCTTTGAACGAACGACCTTCAGCCTCTGGGTGTGCCTCTACCTTTCGGAGGAGTTGGTGCACGGTGTGAGTGGAAGGCAATGCGACCCGCAACTTGCGANTCTTTGAACGAACGACCTTCAGCCTCTGGGTGTGCCTCTACCTTTCGGAGGAGTTGGTGCACGGTGTGAGTGGAAGGCAATGCGACCCGCAACTTGCGAACCTCTTTGCCGCTGGGAGCTAGACAGGAAATATTCAAACGAAGCGTCGACTCCATGGCGNACGGTGTGAGTGGAAGGCAATGCGACCCGCAACTTGCGAACCTCTTTGCCGCTGGGAGCTAGACAGGAAATATTCAAACGAAGCGTCGACTCCATGGCGAAAAATTGGTTGACCAGGGTCAGCTTCCGAAAGCGACGACTGAAAAGCCCGAGTCGCTGCGAGGATGTCACCACAATTCACACAGCTTCAAAAGAAGTCATGTTCTTCAATATGCTAAGAACAAAAGTATTCAGGCAACTCATCATGAGATCTTTTTCTTCCGCTGTCAAGCTTGCGAATCTTCTTAGCAACGATTGACACAAAACTGCAAGAATAGACGTTGTCTATGAATGCATTTGTCTTGAGCAGCTTCATCAAACTTGCTCAATCTAAGAGCTTGCATGAACCAGTTCCAAAGCAACAAATGTTCTNTATGAATGCATTTGTCTTGAGCAGCTTCATCAAACTTGCTCAATCTAAGAGCTTGCATGAACCAGTTCCAAAGCAACAAATGTTCTAAACTGAAAATTCCAGTCCGCTTCCTGCCCGCGCAGTTCCAGGTGGGTGGATCATGCATTTTTGTTGCCCTTTCTCCAGAAAAAATTGTCTCAAGGTTGAGATTGGATGGATTGGTCTGTTAACCTTATTCAGGCTACAGAAAATGGACACCATGGACACCGCTCAGGCCACACAGCGTGAGGTATATCCATGTGCTGAGCCCTCGGTGAAGCAATTGTTGTTGTCGGCGATTTCAAGGGTAGGGTGATGAGGGCCACAAATCTGATGACATATGGCTGGCATACAGTACCACTTTTGGATGACATACTTGTGATTTTCATACCATATCAAAACTGGAAAAGTGTGAGCGTTTTTGGATGGTTCCATACCTGGTCACACTGACGCTTAAAATAAGTGCAGCCAGAGATTCTGTTCAAATATGGAACAGCTTGTCATAGGCTCCCTTCTCGTTCACGGCCGCGGTCCTTGTCGCTTCATCAAATCCGACCACCGCAAAGGCTAACAACGATCAACAATAGAGCAGTATGTGCAAGATTCTTTCTTTGCTTGTTGTGGAAGTGCATAGGATCGGATAGTGGCTTTAGTTCAATTTCTTTTTTGCATCAGGTCATTTATCTTCCAGCTTCATAACTGCGAAGGAAAAATGAAGAAGGTTTGGCAAGCAATTGCACCACCCTCAATCTGTTCCAGGAGACATCTTGGCCATGTCGAAGCCGTTCTCCTGCATCCATCCTGTGTAGTTGATTCTTTGCATCAAGTGTCTTCTTTCTGTGTTGCTGATTACTGATGATTCAACTTTAGAGGAACAAGTTGCTTTTGCATCTGCCCAGAGCAGCCAAGCAGCCGTCGTCCATGAACTTGCCTTTAGGGACACCGAGGCATGGACACAGGATAACACAGTGGCTCAATCAATTCCCAGATCTGAGCCCTACATCGATGCTCTGCTCTTCTCGCATCAACTGCTTGCAGGCGAAGTTCTCATGTAATTTCTGGCGGAATCAGCCAACAGGACGGCACATCGCTTGCCCTGACGCAAGTAACAGAACGCTTTGAGCAGTTGCGCCGGCAAACGCCAACTCTAAATAGTTTGATCTGGAAGCAATATTGAACACTGAAATACATCAAACATCAAGAATATACATATATATATATATATATAGATGCAAAGAATTTGCACGTATGGATCTATCTATCTATCCATCCATCCATCTATCTATCTATCTATGTATCTATCTATGTATCTATGTATCTATGTATCTATCAGTATCTACAGTAGCTACAGTATCTACAGTATCTACAGTAGCTACAGTATCTACAGTATCTACAGTATCTACAGTATGCATCTATGCATGCATGTATGTAGGAATGTACGTGCATATGTATCTACGATCTCTATGTATATATATATACATATATATATATATATCTAATTTGTGTGTTGTACACAAAACAGATTTACATAATTTAATATACATATATATATATTATGTATAATATGGGCATGATGCAATATGGTATAAACAGTTGCAGCTGCGCCTTCGGAATCTTGTTCTCCTTGATGAATCGGTAAGCACCAGCCACAGTGGAGCCACAGCTGCCACCGATCAGCAAGCCCTCATGACCTGGGTCTGGTGATGGAGGGAGTTGCCACAAATTATGGCCATTTCGAGCTGTTTAGATATGGGAAAACTACAGGAAAATGGTGATTTAGCCCATGCAGATTCTTTTTTGGTTGGTGGCCTATCTTTTGCCCATGTTCAAATCCATATGAAGATGTCTGCAAGTGTACATGGTAGTGTGAGGGTTTGGCAACCAAATGAGATGCGGTCAACTTTTCGTTGAAAAAAAAGAATGGCTTACGAGTCAAAATGGTTCAAAATGATCCAAATCTGTGAGACCCCTGAGTCTTAAAAGAAAGATCCAAGGGAATCCCTTGGGGAATCCAACTCTCGCCTTGACAAGCGACGAACCAAGGCTCGGCACATCGCAAATGCTTCATCATCATCGGTCTTCACCTGGGACAAGTCAAGCTGCTTGGGGGACCCACCTGTTGAAAGAGCTGAGCAGGAATACTACAGGAGGAAGCTTACACCTCAGTCTTGATAAGCCATGATATATCTTTGCAAACTCAAACGTCGGATCATACCCATGGATTGTTGCAGCCACTGGCACCCAGTAGTCGACAATCTCACGATCAAGCACGGTTGGGATGAAATCGTAACCTAAGTGTTCCGACCACTTTTTTCACCGGAGCCTCACCAGTCCGACCAGTGCCTCAAACTAATCTGTGGCAATCTAAGCTGGCAGTTGAAACTACACCTTTTGTGGATATATCATGATATATCAAATATACCAGGATATTATCATGTCTTAACATTTGGGAACTCGAACGGGTGTTTCAACACCGAACGGTTTTTTCAACAAATTTGAGGTTTGTGAAGTTTGATACCCATGCCAAATATTACAAATCTTATGGGATAGAACATGATTCACTAATCCTGACCTTGATTTCTCAAAGAAAACATATAGTAAACCCACAGACACCAGGAAAACTCAGCCGCATCCTTCTCGCCTGGCCTCGCTTGCAGTCCTCGCTGACCCTTTCCTTTAGGATCGAATCACATAGTTCATTCCCTCAATTGTGCAGCTATAGAACTTCATATATACTCTGAAGGGACCATGTGCTGCATACATCATCATACATCTATGAATATATGGGTATTTAAAGCTTGGCACGAGGGTATGACAGCTACTGTGACCAAAAAACACAAATTGATTAGACTAATTTTGGTTGGTTCGTGCACGCATCAGTCTGAATTTGTTCCTTCTTTTGAAGGGTTTCTCTGGCATATCATCAAACCACATTGATCTACAGTAAAGCAGGTACCTCTGTACAACGCGTAGGCAAGTGGTTCGTGGGGACACATTGCGACTTATTTTCGCAATGCGTCCAATAAAGTCTTCATGCATTGCGCAAAATTCCGACAATGGATTCCACGAATATTCGCAGATATCCCCTTGCCACTGGATGGTTTTCAGAACATGGTACATCATATGATGTTTTGGGGTGATGGGAAAAAATTTTTCCTCAAACGAAAGTTCAAGACAGCCAGCTGGGAAGATGCTTGCAAAAAGTGATTGCCAGCATTTAAAATTAAGTTCTTGCTTCCCATGTCCAGCCACAAGTCTTGTTCATAAAAGGATCTCATCATGGCATTCAGAGCGCGTGTGCCACTTGCAGCTAAAGAGACGCGAGGATCAGAGAAATTTTCTAATCCACGCTTTTGACAAAAGTTTTCCAGCCAAAGTGCCATGGTTGTTGTCAGGGCACCCTTTGTCCATTTCCCATCAGGAGAAGAACCAGCTAGGCCATCCCACCCAAGCAAAGTTTTGGTGATGGCTCTCACGTACTTTGTTTTCTTTGGTACCTTTCGCTCCCAATGGGTTGTGGGAACAAACAAAAACGAATGATATAGAAATAGCAGGAAAACACAACATGTTGATTATAATGTTTGCTTGTGTTGTGGAGGGCCCATGAAATATATGCAAAACAAAATGGATACAATATGAAAATTTTCTAAACCCCTCAACATATAGATCTAAGATCAAGGGTCGGACGACTCACAGAAACTGATGTAGTCCGAAGTCAGGAAATCCAGTACTGCTTCTTGCGTCATTGCTTTGAGGTCATCCAAAGTATCGATCAACATGACAATGCAACTCGACAACCAGCTTCTACCCACTCCAAGGTTGACAGTATGCCACACATCAGGCTTGAAGAAGGAAGCTGGGCTTCCAACATCATGCAACAACTTGAGGAAACAGGGTTCTCTATCCCAAGGATCCAACTCATCTAACGTCTCCATGAAAGGTGGATAAGGTGACCTTGAAACAGCTCTAACCCCAAGAACACATCAAATCGAGATTACAAAGACTCCCCCATATATAATGCAGGGTTGAATGAATTCAAAATATTTTGATATCTTGAGGATAAGGGACATATCTTCAAAGTCGTAGCCCTCCTGTCCCGCCCTGCATAAATGGCAGACTCCATGCGCGACCAGCTTTGAAGATGCGGCTTTGGGACCTCTTCTGAATGTTCGGTTCAATCTTCCTGCAGATGCCTGAGCTGTCAACCCTCCCGGAATAGAAGAGTTCTTGAAACACTGAAAACAAACATATATGCGGAGAAACCACTAGGTTGTTTTGAAATCCAAGTTGGACTTGAGGAACCATATCTTAAATTTAGCAATTATAGTTCTTACCAAAAATACCATGTCCTCAAAATATGCTTAGGGCGCCAAAGATCCAAAAATGGCCAGTCTCCCTTCACCCCCAAGGGGATGAGCCAAAAAGGTTCCCCATCCATAAGGGTAAGCCCATCGCTGCTTAACATCGCGAAGTCATCAACAATATGTTCATAGAACTTTTCAAGGGCAGAGTTGTCATCACCGTACATGTCCTTGCGGAAACAAAGTGAAAATTCAAACATGTGTTTGGCTTATGATTTTTCATAAACAAACTAACGATCTAACCAAACTTCACACGCAACCCCTTGTTCTATAGATTACACATAGCAAAACACATACTAACAAAAATGTTCAAACAAAGTAGATCAAGTCTCTTTGGTCATCACACCACACAAAAGCCTTGTGCGAAGTGTATGGCCTACTGAATTCACGCCATGCTGCGCAACCTGTTTCTTGACAGTACCCTTTCCCAGCACGCCCTGCCACTGCAATATCATCACAGCAGACTTCTTGTAGTAAGTGCCTTCGTCCCCATGTATATACACTGGGCAAGCTCGATCTAAACGGATCTTGTTCTGACGAACCTTTTCGAAAAGCTCAAAGTTTGGGTAAAGTTGTTCAAACCGGTCCCAAAACAAACAAAACATTTGCTGGGCTTTTTTCAGGTCCTGTTCTCCACAAATCCTTTCCCAACTCCTCGTTTTGTCAATGACGTTCAGGAAGGAGGAAGGCTTGAGGATTGGAAGTGATCCGTTTGCACCCAAGGGAACATAGGTAATTGGAACTGGAAGTCGTAGTCCATGCTTCAAAAAAACCCGCTGGCATACTTCTTCCTTATGGTGGATTAAAGGAAAATTCAATCCCTGCATGTCATACAAAACCAGGCAACAACAAACCAAGAACAAACATTCACAGAAGTATAGAATGAAACCTATAAATCATATATTGGGAACACCAAGTATCAGAGTGTTTTTCTGAAGAGGAGGCAAGCTTTTGTAGCACCGGGCAATCCATGTTAGTGTCTAACAACACTGCTTCGCTGATCCCCATGGCATTGCGGCATGTCGATTCCTTGGCCCGATTGCTCAAGGGAATGCATGGCTGGGTCCCACTAGATGCAATGGTGATTTGAAAGTTGGCACTGGGTAAAACAAAATAAATATATGCAGACATAGAACTGGTTAGATTACAGTGGAAAAACCATAATTTATATTCCCCAGAACACCAGTATATATTCTCTTGGGAATTGGTCAGATCTATTTGGTAAATCCATGTACTCAATTGTGAGAAGGCTCACCACGGCCCACATCTTTCGCCAACCTCTTCGCTGTGTAGGAAGGACCTGGCCAACAAGGGCCGGTGCCATATTATATGTACTGTGTCACACATATATATATATATAGACATATATAAATTAGATAAATCTATCTGCCTGGAAACCCAAACAACCAGAAATAAATTACGTTTTCCTCAAACAGCCAGGTGTTATCCCATATAAGTATATACCATTATACCATTAAGAAAAACAGCAAAGTAATTTACTTCTGGTTGTTTGGTGTTCCAGGTAGATTTACATACACTTTTGCAAATATAGATTTTTCATCGTTTGTTTGAAATCTTAGAACTTTCAATGGGCCCCACTACGTTCTGGTTCCCAGTCCAATTCTCAACCATTTCCTTTTCCACCTTTTCTCCCGCGAAGATCGATCCAATCACTAAGAATTGTGGCATAGCTCCTCACAGATGAAGCTCCAAGCATTGCAGACATCAACGTATATAAGGTATGATGTCGCTCATTCATGTCGAACAAAGTGCGCAATTCGCACTCTGACAAAGCATATCACCTTCTGGTGCAGTCATCCCCAAAACAAAGGAAATACAGATAAATCTATACATGATTTCTTAGTGGTATATGACTTTGCCCCAAATGATTTTTCCTGAGGGGAGTGTGGTGTAACTGCTTCTATCAAACTTCTTCAGGGACTGCCGGTGATATATAGACCCTTTGCCAATTTTGTAATGGCAATGAACACCCAAGAAATTTGAAAAATAGATCAAGCTCCAGATCTCTTCGCCCTAACCCGACGCTTGGGAGCCGGTTGCTGTTGCTCATCGTCCTCCCCCTGGCGACGCTTGGCCCTGCGCTTTGGCTTGGGCTCAGGCACATTCGGCGGAGCCTCAGCATCGGCGGCTTTCTGCTGCTTGCGAAGCTTGTTGATCTCGTTGATGAAGATCCTGAAGGCAGGGCGGACGCTGAATCTAAAGGAGAATCGGGTTTCTGAAATGAACAGAATATATACGTCATCGATGTTTTATACAACATGTTGCAAGGATGTGATTGGGGATTATAGCGTTCTTTTTCAAAAGGTTCATTGTATAATTGATGGTGGCTAACTACATACACTCAAGGCAAGCGTTGTTGAGTTTTGAAAGACGAACACATGTATAGACATGATGTGAACTTTATGATGTGTTTTTCGGGCTCCAACAATTCCCCCACACACACACACACCCGGGATGGCCTGCACTTGGGTTCCTTCGCCAGCCATTCCGAGCACCTTAGGCGACATCAGGGCATAAATTATTTGTAATGTTAATGTTTTCTGTGGGATGGGATTAGATCTGTATATTTATATTTAGTATCGTATCTTTAAAGATATCCCTGCCAATGTTGGGATGAGGCAAACACTTGTTTGGTCAACAGGGAAACATCATAGGCAGTTGCCAACAAGGAGCGGTTCTTGCACTTTTTTCTTGAGGGCCATGAAATCAGTTCGGAACCTGGGATGGCAGTGAATAAACAAAAATCACTGCTAAGCATGTTGATCGTGGTGCATGCCATGCAGGGGCAGGTTCTTTTCCCATCTATTGCCAATACAAACATGACTTGTTCATCAGCTCTGCCAGGTATAGTCCAGAGTTTTCAATCTGCTCGGCTTGGGCGTGAAGGCGGGCATTTGAGTGGTCGGTATACGCAATAGACACAGTAAGGCCCAGAGTCACACCCAAGATCCATAACGGATTCGCCTCCATCTCTGATGTTCTTGCAGCCTTGGTAGCCTGAGTTTGGTTAAAAGAGAATGAGGGGTCATGTCTATTATAAGGTGGCCTATTTTGCTTTACTTCATGTATTGGGATGTCGCAACCAACACCCATTTTTGAAACTATGAGCAGTTTGCTTATGCTCAACCAAGTGGCTCTTGAACTTTTGAATGGCTGCTGCCTCTATGTAAGCTGCAGCAGTCGAATTAGCTCCGGCATAAAGAATTACCATGTACTGCCATTTGTGGAAGGTGTCACTGGTATATCCGTACCGCTTGTTCCTAAATCTCGTGTGCGGGTCATGGGTGTAGCCGAGTTTGAACACAAGAGGGAACTCACGCTCCACCAAGTTCTCCACAAAGTTGTACACATGTTTTAACTGTGCCCCAGGCAAAGATCTTTTAGGAGCCAAGCTAAAGCTTAAGGCTGGGTCATCCGCAATATGTCCAAAACACACTTCAGTGCGGGGAAGTAGAAGCACATCATCATCCACAAAAAGACGCCAATCCCGTTGACTCCGGCATGCAGTCGGGATAGGTCGTGGGGTCGATATGGCCAAGCTTCCCTTGGGGCAACATGGTGAGAATCCACATATACAGGAAAGTATAATATCCCACGCACCCGCACATTGCATTTTAAAGGGTGTTATATGTGGATGTATACCAACTTTGACCTCACCAAAACACCCATGCATGCATTCAAGGCACACGGCGGTTGTATTCAATGAGCTCCATTAACCACGCTGCTGAATCATCGTCATCATCACGGTGAGTGGCAGACATTCCGATGGACCCGTGTATTTGCAAACAGGGCACTCCAAAATGTATATGGTACATGCATTAAAAAAGTCCTGGATCTACACGAATGGTTTCGAGCCAAGATCATCTAGTTTGGGTCCTTATGTTTAACAAGTGTCAGGGTGTTTCTTCTGAGAAAAAAACAGACAAAAAATGATAAGCAAATTTCTTCAGTCCTTGGATTGAATTCCCAAGATATGATAAGAAAATAAAGCAAATGGATATACACAATAAGATTGGTGGGTATGACTATATAGAGATCTTGACTGAAATACCTAAGGAATCCACAGAGATGGGTATATGTCCGATATATATATGGTAGAATAGCCAAAGAACCTGGCAACCCCTTCTTTGTCAAATGCACCATCATCCATCGACATAGCCCCGGCTAGCTTCGCCAAGCTCCCATACTCAATCTCCAACTTCCTTGTCGTGGCTTCCAGGTCCTTCACCATCCTCGATGACAAGGCCCGGATCATGTTGGAAAAACACATGGGAAACATGCAGGGATGTTGGCGAAACAAATGGGAAACATATTGATTGCATCAGGCTAACTATAGACTTATATAGAGATTCGACATCCACATGGATGAATTATATATATATATATATATAGATGAATATAAACTTCAAGACCGATCCTATACCCCATAGGCTGCATTTGTGGCAAGATACTCAGCATGGCGGGCATGGGGTGCAGGATTGTAGGGGGCCTCAAGGAAACCAATCGTTTTATTGATCACCGCCACCTTCCCATGGACACACTCCATAAACTTTTTGACTTCTTCTCCAACCTGCACTGGTGGTATGTATTCTCCCAGCAGAGATGGGTGAACCACAAACACTCTAGCATGTTGTGCTTGGGCCCCAACAAAGCCCGATATGATGTGCATGGTTGCTCTGATACAAAAGATGTTGAACAAAGGGTTCTCAGGTCACTTGTTGAAATGTCATAAAATGGTCTCACAAGAAGGTGAAAAAAGTTTAAACTTTTTTTCGGGAGATACTCACTGAGTAGGTGAACAAAAAGTATTTCGCTGATTACATTTGATACTTGAGACTACGGGCTGACCTTATCACCCTCGATTTGGACTTTTGTTTCTTTCCCGTCATCCACTTCATCAGACAAAGCCATGTGGGTGTCCATGAAGTTCTCTCCGGCCACACCCGACTTCAGGGAGACTTGTCCTTGTTTCACCTCAGGCGGGCCAAGTGGAAGGGCAAATGCCGCGAGACTTAAAGTCAGTGAAGGGGAGAAGAACCGAATCATTTAATATTGCTTGGAGGTATATAACCAATCAACATCGTTATGGGGATGTTTGGGGTGTATATCATCACAAATAATGGTTTCAAGGGTGCCGTGCTGGAAGGAACAATAAAATGATGTCAGAAACAAGGGCAACATGAAGTATATGGAAACTTGCACACAAGGTTAGAAACCTGAAAACAAATAAAATGTATATATAAAGAAAACAAGAAACCTGACAGCCACTCTCGCGATACAACTCCATCTCTCGTTGTTTCAGCTTCGTGGTGGTTTCGGTCTCGATGAAATATTCGTTGACTTTGGAATTATATTTCCACTCCCTGTTCAGGGTTACATGTTCCCAAGCACCCACACACCCCTTCTCCCGTCTCACAGCTGAAGGCAGACTTGCAATAGTTTTCTTCAAAACCGGAAGGATTTGGACGCAGGCTGGGCCTGCACAAAATGGTCGGAAATCGTTCACAGTAGGACGTCACCTGGGCGATCTGTTCCCTGGGCCGCGCAAGCAGATGCCGACCCATACGTCCAACTTGTTTGAATGGGGAAAAGGATGATCTATATAAATATAGTCATCATATTTTTGATGGACAACCTGCATTGACACCATCCAAAAAATGTGTTTTGAAAGCAGGTCCAATATGAAATCAAATCCATTTCTTGTTCGTGGCATAACCGAAGTTGAAGGGCAATACGATTACATGGTTGAATTCAACCAAGATCAACCAAGTATCTGTATGTAGGTTTCGGTGAAGAACTTTAGAGGCCTATCCCCACAACATGGGTGCCAACCGCAACTGCTTTTGGGGACGCATATTTCTGAGCCCCTACTGAGCCCCAGAACACGATGGTTCCAAGACGGGTACCATGTGCTCTACCCAGAAAACACATTAAATTATGATTGCTCCTATACCCAAAAAAACATTATGATTGGAATGAAAATTCACCCATGGTTATATAGTTATACTCCTATGCAGTCAAGTTTTTTTTTCACAGTCAAGTATCTTGCTGTAGTTCAGTTTGGTGGCCATGCGTTCCTTAGTAAGCCATTCTCCCGTCACCTCTTTCTCACGCTCCACCAAGCGTTCCTTCACATGTTCAACCCTCAAATTGAACTCCTTCTTGATCTCTGCATGGCTTCCATCCGATCCGACCTTGTCTAAGGTTTCTAGGAGTGCAAGCTCCAAGAGTTCCCTACGTTCTCCACCTGCAACATAGTCTTCATGGGAAGATTCCTTGACATTCATGCGGCCGCTCTTCTTCTTCTCGCACAACCTCCGCAGCCTCATTCTCAAAGCATCTCTCCCGATGACCTCATACCACACCCCCATGTAGGGATAGTACAAGCACCGCTTGTCCATCAAGCTGAACTATACATATATAAGGACAAAACATTATAGTCCAAATAGGAAAATGACTGCATGTAAACTAAGGAACCTTCTTTCCCAGAGGAGTAACCATGGGTGAATCTTCATTCGACTCATCACGTGTTTTCTGGGTAGGACCAACCTTCTTGGAACCATCGTGTTCTGGGGCAGGTTGCCTACTAGGGCCAGGGTTAGGCTTCGAGGGTTCGACCACGGGTCCTGGAGAAACCAAAGCTTGATTCTGGGCGTTTTCAAGATCCCGAATCTTGGTCAATGCCTCCTGCAACTGTTGGGCCAGCTGCTCCGGCGAAGGTGACATCGAAGGTGGTGCCGGTGGTGCCTCCTGCGGTCTCACCTGCGCAGCAGAAGCAGGCAAGGTTGATGGTGGGTGGATCCAGGATGCATCAAATAACATTACTCTTGGGGTTATATATAGGCCCAATTAAATTATAGTTATATAATTCTACCACTAATTCGACAACCAGTGTTGAGGTGGACAAGTCAATGGACTATAAAGCAAAGAATATGGGAACGTAAATTGTATATAGATCCGAATCATTATGTTAAAATTGATATATCAAAATGATTCAAGGTAACCCGAAAACCCAGATAAAGGAGGAACAACACCAGTCGACCTGTTTAACAGGGGGCACCGAGGTGATGGGAGGATTCTTGGTGGTGACTGGCTCGGCTCGGGCGGTTGGTTCCCAAAGTTCCTCACCCTCATCTCCCTCCATCTCATAGCCATCTGTAGGGATTTCCTTGGCTAGGAAGGAAAAAAATAGAACAGGGGATGCTATGCGGAGGCAGCAAGACTTTGGAAGTGTATATATGATATATCAAACACGTTTGACAACCAAAGGTTTCCATGTATATATCCAGTGCAGTGACCCTATATGGATACTCCTTCCCATCCACTAAAGCTGCAGCTCTGTAACTGCCGGAATGGTGTCGGCATCTGCGATGTTGTCCGCCAAGGATGCCTATAGGATAGCACAAGAAAAATGTGAAAGAATATCACTAAATAAATGCGACTGTTCTATACTCAAGGTGTGGGAAGTTCAATTAATCTCTTATGTGTCCAGTGCATGTATCTATAGATCAAGGGAAGCTTGAAACCCTAAAAACTTATATATATGTTTCCCAAAAATAGAATCTTGGGGTCCCCCTATTTTGAGTCAAACATTACCACTATATATATAGATCGGTATGGACACCGATGGAAAGAAATTATATATATAGTTTTAAAGTATATTTTGTATTGGAAAGTATCGTTTGTGAACATGGAAGGAGTAAACCTGGCAATGGTTCATCATTTTCAACCAAAGGGCAGAACCTGTAGCTCCAGTATTTCCCATTGGGGATGCAGGGGCTTCAGCTTTGCATCGTTGCTGGTGTCGAGCTTGAGCATCCTGCGCAGACATTCACTTTAGGAGGAGCTGGCCATGTAACAATATACACAGATATATAAAAAAACACATTGTATAGATATATAGCCAAATAATGTGCATTCTACATTCTTTTATATTTGATTGGGGGGTGACCCTTCTTGTAAAGAAAACAAACCCAACGGTGCAATGTATATATCCTGGAGCCGCTTGATCAACTCATCCGTGGATAACAGGTTGACGTCAATGCCGGCAATTGCGGCACTAGCCTTCACACCACGGGATAAGTCCGAAGCACTCCACTCCCGACTCACCATCGGAACAGGTGCTCCAGCAGAAGACATGCTGCTGGATAGTTGGTGATCAGCTTGATCCAGGCTGGCAGGGTATATATATATATATATAGATTTCACCCCTGTGGTTTTAACCAATACTTTATACCCATATATCTATAAATATAATATCACCCATGTGGAGGATCCCTGTTACTTCATTGGTCATTGGGGTTCCCAAAGTTCAGCCAATACGTAAAGATAAAGCTAGCTGGTGTATCCCATGTTGCTCTTGTTTCTTCCTTGGGGTCTCAAAAGGACTCTGGCAAACCTCAAAAGTCAATTGCAGAAAGGGAGGGTGTCCTTTGCAGCTAACAATGACCCAGTATTGATGGCAATTTTCAAGCCATATCCTTTCAAAAATCATTATTAGTAGGTTAGTCAAACCCATTTTGTGGACGCAAATTTTACGTAATTTTTACACTAGGGCGAACGGGTTCGAACGCCTCGCGAACGCTCCTGGAACGGTTTTGGAACGCCTTTGGAACGGGTCTGGATTTTCCATATTTTTCCCACTACGTAAAAATTACGTAATTTACGTAATTTTTACGCATTGGTACCTATGAAATATTAAAAACCCATCAAATATGCTTAAAATGTGATAAAAACACCAAAAAATCTTCAAAATGCTTTAAAATCAATTTAGTGGACCCTTTCCCTTTCCCATGATATTGTTCGGGGCTGGTATTCCCTGAAAGAAGAACTGAGTGCTGGTGTTGTTTCTTGTATCGGGGGTTGCTTACATTTTCCATGGCCCAAAAAGTATAGTCCAAGGGAATTAACTCTTAATTCCAGAAAGGGGTCCTTTAATTATATGTTCCATGGTTACAGGGACGGGCCATCCAAACAAAAGTTGGACATGCCAACTACGCTTGGCGATGAATCTTCAAGATCCTGCGGGGATCCACTGGATGCAGAGACCCACGTGACTAAAGTCACATCAACAGCATCAGTGCCGTGAAGAGCACTTTCAGTCATGGTGGGAGCGTCACTGAGACAATGGCTCCACTGGAAACCGGAGGCAACCGCCTCATGAATTTCCGTTTATGAGCATCGCGTGGCCAGAGCGGGGTCACAAATGGTACTCCGCAGACAACCGCCGGTTGTTGATCTACAAGGTCATGGCTCCATTCATCGAGCTTCATCAACCAGAAGTACACAGAGAGAGTGTCACCTCTGGGGTTGGATCGCATGTTCTTTAAGGGTTTATATGGGTATATTTCTCCAAATGGGTAATGTTCGAAAATATTCAACATGAAACCCTATACTTTCCGAAATACCCTAAACCCATTCATTTCACATGTTGAAAGTATAGATCTTTCTGGGGTCAGGGATGCCCAAAACCTTACTTGACAATTGTGTATATCACAGATAAACCCCAGTACCGAAGCCACAGGACCTGCATAATCCACAATTTAAACACCTTGGGAAACCCGATGGTGGGTTTGTAGAATCAGATCCACCTGTTGAGACCACCCATCCATCCCCCACAATTGGTTTTCCCAACTGCCAATCCAGGCAATCCAGCTGGAATCACAAAGCTGTGGGGAAAACATTTTTCCACCGTAAGGGGCAAAGCAGTTTTGTACTGCCCCGCAGGTAGTGGCATACATCCCGAATGCCCGTCTCATCCCAATCCGTCATTGGAAGCTGGGAAAACAAAACTACCCCATCCAGATCAGAAGGGCACCCCTCCGGTTTCCCAACCTTTTGGGTGATCAATCCCGGTAACATGCGTACCACTTGCCATCCAAATTGAACAGGATAGCACCTTGAATGCGGGAGAGCAGTTAATCTGACACTACAGGAAGGATTCCTAATCAAAAACTACATTGGCCCCATGCATAGGCTTGTATACTTTTCCATGTTCGTTTGCCACCTCCAACAAAGACATGAAAACACGCAAAAAGGAACCCCCCCAGGGGTTCCTTTTTGGCACTTTCTTTTGTGGATGCTTTTTTTTTGGGGTGGCGAGCCAATAGGAAAATTGCCAGTATTGGCCCTGTAAGTGTGTTGGCGGGGATGCATCTTAACCCAAATGTTTGGAAAACACCGTAATTTCAAATGGATTAGAAAACAATTGAATATCCTTGGGGCCCTTAATAACAATGTGACGTTTTGATTAAGTATTAAATGGGTATCAAGTAAAACCAGGTTAGCCGAGAAAGGACACCTTAATATATACATACTTTAGTCAAGGCACTGAGTGCCCTTGAGTTTTTTTGTTCCTGAAAATCTCTTCTGACCTTGAGAATCACGGTACTGCACTGTTGTTTTATCCTCATCAGCCACAATAGCATCTTTTTTTTGAAGGCGGCCCCTGTGGAACTTGGCAATATGGGAACTGTTGCTGTAAGCTTTGGACCTTTTCGGGGTCTTAGATCCCCAATGCTTCATCCACCATCCGATGGAAAACACCTTGGCCGGCCGCAGGAACTGGTGGACAACAAGCTGTGACCCGACTTGGCACGGCTTGGGGTGGAAAGCAATGGTGGGAAATGGGGAAGCATATATACAAAATTATACAAACAGCCAAACACAAACAAAGATACTGTGGTTTGCACGCATAGCCAATCAAATCTGTCATAAAAACGGAGGAGTGAACTGCCTGGTTGCTCCACTATATATGTGCCTCCTCTCGCCAGTGTAAGAAGAATGAGGCATACCACCCTGAAGTTGTTTTGGAAATCAACGGGTCAGTCCCGCAAACAAAGTAAACCATATATCAACAGTGTTCCACACATTTCCCTGAAAATGCCAAACAAAGATTGGTTTGCAAAACAAATTTCCAGAAACACCAGAATTCTATATGGATATAATTAACCCGGGGGAAAGGAGCTATTAAAAAAATCTATGGATTTACACGTGGTGTTTCTGGAAATATGATCTATATAGCTTGAGGTAAGGGTCCGGCTTGCCATCCGGTTGGCTTGCCGCACATATTCAAATGATTCCCGGCCACCAGGACAAATCAATGAACGTCCCGATGTAGCAGCATTAACTGCTACCCAACTTGAACACACCACCACAAACAGGGCGGTGAAGGCATCTTCTTTGGCTTGAAGTAGAAGCCAAATAGCCAGCCTAGAGTGGTGCGGGCTTGAATGTGTCAGTGGGCTATGCTTTGTCCCTTCCAAAATGTATAACAATATATAGAGTGGTTGATATTCCCGGATCAACAACAATGAATCATCTTCGCAATGTGGTCAAACACGGGTTTTTTTGAATATAGTAATCCCCCCCATAATGGAAATTCTTTCCTGGGGTATTTGGATCCCTATTAATAAATTGACCATCCTCTACCCTAGTGCCGGAGATTTGCGGCGCAATTGTTCACCGACAATGATTGTCAATTCTTATACCGGTCAATAACAAAAGATCCACGCTACTTGACAAATAGGAATGGGTCAAAATGTAAAGGACTTTCAGGGGACCCCTATTTTTGGAATTAGCCATCTAAGTCTTGGGGTGCTCACTTTTGCCTTATTCCCATATACTTGTATCCAAATGTCAATCCAACAAGGGACGCATAGCCTGAATTGGACAACAGATCGAATGGGTTTTCTTTGCCTTCCTGGTCCTTCAAATATTCAATGTCCACCGCTGTGGAAGGAACTCCAGATCGATACGAAGCTTTGTAGACATTTGCTACTCCAGCAAAATATTCTATGCACTGCAACTCCTGCAGGTTTTTTGGAGGATTGAGCCAACTTGGTATGGATAGAATGCCCAAAGATAATGGAAAACAAAACATGCACATAAAACAAATTAATGTTCCTTGAAATGGGGGTTTCAAAATTACTGGTGGTGCCAAGCCATTTTTTTGACCTGATTTTTCTTTAAAACAACAGGGTCAAAAAAATGGTTTGGAACCCATTCCAAACATCGCTAACCCAGAATGCCATCGACACTGATCTATCCCCCAGAAGTACACACATTGTTTCCCCATGTTCCCCTTGAAACTGTCCTCCTGGAGCACTCCAAGGGTCGTGAAGTGCACAAGGACCACGGCAAAGATAAAGGTCTGCAGCGGGCAGTTGGGGCTGAGCTGCGACAATGTGTGTTTTTCCATATGCACTGTTGGTTGGGATGAAACATATACACAATAACTTATTGTATAGATCTTGCTGGAGACACACCAAACGATTATACTTGCTCTCTATATTATTCATACTCAGTGAGTGCGGGTTCTCAGGTCACTTGTTGAAATGTCATAAAATGGTCTCACAAGAAGGTGGAAAAAGTTTAAACTTTATTTTCGGGAGATACTCACTGAGTAGGTATTTGAAAGCTGCACATCCCCCAGAATAGGGCCTTGGGCGCGTTGAGCTTGCCCAACCGCCAGATAAGCTTGTCCAGATCAACGGCCATGGGTTCAGCAAATATACATGAAAGGGCAAGTATGAGTATAGAAGTTTGAGCCGATTGGCACCTGTGGCATTTGCCCCTTGTTTCCCACATCTTCCCATCCCACATTGGGAAACAGCATCGTGTGTTAATTGTGTGGTTTCCCCATTTGTTGTTTGAGACCCTCCAAAACATGATTCCAGGTCATAAACCTTTTGGAGAATGAAAATTATGATTTTGGGATCAGCTCACAAACTTGGACCCCGATAGAACTAAATATCACCGCTCCCAGATCCCGGCGCTGAAACAAGCAAGAACGGCCACGCTTGACGAGGCCACCTTTCCTTGCAGCCACTGCACATCCACGTAGGCCTGGCATGAAGCAGCAGGGCGGGCAGACCACAAGAGAGAGAAACCATTGAAGGGATTTGGCATGGCAATGGAACAATATAATTTGTTTCGATAGATCTCATTTTCTTAGACGTATAGAGATAGTATGGTGTTTGACATTTACTTGCAGATATTTCATTTCCACGCGATCTGGGGGAAGGAGTGTCAAGTAGAGGGATAACAGCTATATACAGTGGTATTTGGTATGAAAACTATATAGTCAAACCCATCAACTGCATGTTGTCTCAGGGGAATGTGTACTGAAATCGGATGTTGATTTTTCCTCACGATCGCGTTCGTCATGTCACAGCTCGAGAATGCATATGCGTTCTGCATAATGAGCCATGCTCACAACCCGCAGGGATTCCCACAGATTGTGTCCCCATATTCACATTGCCATATGTGGACCACAACAAACTGTTTGTTGTAGCCATGTTCGAAAGATAGCAAGGGATGACTGGTGCCAGGTACCCTACATGGATTCTTAAATTTGAGGGTTTGGTATGCACGATTCTATTTTGAATCAGAAATTAACAGACGGAAACCAGGATCTTTCTATAATTGCAGGTCCCCTAGCCCTATAGCAGTCATCTCTTGGAATACCCCAAAGTTTTCAAAAGGGCCACATATCCCTAGGAAGTTTCGAACACCTGCTTCGCTTTAAGCAAAGCTCCCTTGAGCAAGTTCTCGACATTGGTCAGCTCCTCCTTCTTGGCAGCCAAGGTGAGCTTCTGGTCCATTTTGCTGTAGTGGAGTCCCTGGGAGGCTGCGGAAGGTTGGAAAGGCTCCAAACAAAACTTAACCCCATTGCCAGATAATTTACGCTATGGGGTGGGAGTCATTTGTTTAAATATATGTTTCCCTGCATGTTGATTAGTTGTATACTTTTTGGTAAACATCAAGGTATACTTGGATGCTAACAATCCATATGCCATAAAGGTATGGTCATTCCATAAGAAGGCAGAACTATTTAACCATGGTCGGCCCTATGAGGGTATTGCTCAAAATGGGGGATGCTCCAACTATACCTCAAGAGGTTGAATTTCGAACATTTTCGAGCATCCCCCTTTTTGAGAAATACCCATATAACGGAATGATGGTATAGCCGCATGGAAGATGGATTCAACCAAAATTTATAATGAATTCAACTATCAGGATACAAGCTGCGTCATGCACAAGATGGCCGACTGGATGCACATCCCCGGGGTGGCGAAGTAGAAACATTGGGTCCACTTCCATGCTTTTCCATCACAGAGGGAAAAGTCTTGGCATTTCATTCCCACTGCATCCGTCGTCCAATAGATGGAGAGACGGCAAGGAGCTGCATCTTCAAATTGTGGAATGAACCCCCCTTTGTGGCACACTGGCTCACCATTGCATGAGCAATGAACCTTGGGACACTCCTTGTAGAGCTCGATGCACTTGGCCACCACAGCATCATAGGTGAGAATCTCCGTCGACAAGGGAATCGACTTGCTCGGAAGGCGGGGGGGGCGGCGACGGGCAGGCTGTGTTGCCAGCTTTTCCTCGGATGGCTTCGAACCTGAAGTAGGTTGATCATTCTTGGCTGGCTTCGGCTCATCAGTCTTGGCACCTCGGGTACGCTTGGTCACCTCAGCATTCCCCTTCTCCACGTCACCACCAGCAGGCTTGGGTGTAGGCTCCTTTTTCCTGGTATTTCGTCGAGTCTGGCTCTTGGGTTTCTCCATGTCAACCTGTTCGTCAACTGGGGCCGCAACAGTCTGCTTGGATGACGAAGGCTTCCGGGTACGTCGGCTTGGAACTTTGGATGGGATATTGTTCTTCTCCTCAACCTCCGGTGAAGCGAGATCCTTGTTCTTGTCCAGGGGCGTCGGGCTTGTCATCCACCTTGTGCTCTGATGCCTTTGTCACTGTCTTCCTGGTACGTCTCGGGTTTGACAAAGGAGTCGGTGTAGAAGACTTCTCCCTTGGATGCTGTCGGTTGTCAGTCTTGGCCTTCTGGGAAGAGCTAGCAGCACCAGTATCTGCCATAGGTGTCTCTTCCATGGCAGGCATAGAGGTAGCCTGCGCCTTCTTGGGAGGGCTGGACACGGGAGTGGTGGAAACGCACTGCTGTCTTTCGCGTTTCTTTTTTGAAGGCTTCTCAATCTTGGGCTCAGACTCCCCAGCAGCATTTCCTTCAGCAGGCACAGAAGCAACTGGAGGGTTCTTGGGTGGTCGACCCCTCCTCTTGGGCTGCGCTGTCTTGTCAACCGATTTCTTCACACGTCGGGGCTTGGAATTCTTCACGTTCTCCTTCTCAGCTTTGGCCTTCTCCTTTTTTTCCTGCTTCTCCTTCTGGATCTGGTCCCTCAAGGCGAACTGGTCACGCCTTGTGATGTAGCCGTCAGACTCAATATCCGGGAACAGGTTCTTGGGGCATACCTGCCAAGAATGATCATGGATCTTGTACAGGACTGTATGTCGGGATGTTTTCCTCCGAATCAAAAAATATTCAAAAATATGATCAAGATTGGTCAACATCGTTGGGACACAGGACATGCAGTTTAAAACTGTTGGCAAAGAATTCGCCCAAACATGTTCCAACCAATGATGAATTATAAGATATATATCAATTGCTTTATGCAGGATCGAGATTTCCAATCTTAAAATAGATTAAATTAAAAGGTCTTTTGATTTTGTGGGTTGTCCCCCCTAACCTCTGAATGTCCATCAGAAACATAGCCATCATCAGCAGTGCCCACGACATCACCATCATGTGCGTCACCAACCATAGGGTTTGAAGAGGATGGCAAAGGGTGGGTTTGATCCTGCGCATCTATGTCACCCATATGGTTGGAGATCGAATGCCCTGAAGGAGGGGTAGGACCATTTGTAGGAGTAGGCTCAGTAGCAACACTTGTTGAACCGGGCGATGGTTCAGGCCCCTTCTGAACAACCATTGGTTTTGAAGACAGGGATGGACAGCCACTGGGGTCTTCAACCCGCGCGCCAGGAACCAAGGAAGTCTGGCCGAGATCACAAGGCTTCTCTGTCTCCAAGGGCTTGGAAGAATGGAGGAAATCGTTGTTGATGCCACCCTCGGACTTCAACAAAGCTTGCATAGCCACAGTGTTCTCCCAATCGTTAGGATCCATCACTTGTAGGGTGTCATGGTTGTCGGTTCCATACGGCAATGTCTCTTCGACGTAAATATACCCAGATGATCCTCATTTGGAATTTGATTGAGGGAAAGCCCATCCCCCCAAAAAAAATCACAGTTTTTCCACCCAGTTTATGGAAGATTATATACTACAAAGATGCGGTTGATCCATCAAACCATGCCCTTACTTGATTCCTGCTCCGCCAATTTGGGGAAACCTTTTTTTACAACTTACTAAATTTCAAACCCAATCATCCTCTCCCAGTGGAAAGCTCAACGCGTCGGTCTTGTGCTGCTGCAGGTCCGGCCGAAGGATCCTCCTCAGAAGCCAAAGACCTTGGAAAAGCGGGGAGGCACAGCAGTGGTGAGACATTTAGAGGGAATAACAAAAATATATAGATGGGACATATGCTGGATGAATATACATATATATTTTTATAAAAGCCATGCAGAGTTATAGAATTTGAGGAGTGGAGATATCCATGTCAGAGATTGTCAATATAGATAGAAGTAGAAATGGATGGACGTATGAAAGAATGAATCAAGGAATGCTAGGTGGATGGATGGATGGAATCTGGATCCATGGATGGATGGACAAATGCTATGGATGCACAGATGGATCGATGCATGGATGAATGGCTGGATGGATGAGTGTATAATTTTCTATATCACGTTTTTTCTTTTAAGTTCTGTAAGTTCTATATATCTAAATCTAGAAGATATTCATGGTGTATAGACCTCTATCGTGGTATAAGTGGTGAGATCTGAATATCTGAGACCAAAAAGAAAAACAAAACATATATAACTTACAATTTCATATGGGAAGCCCTGTCGACAATTCTCCAAGAAGTTGAAGACGATGTAGGATCTCAGACCTAGTCAGACGATCTAAATGTTGATCACCCTGAACAACATCGATGATCTCGACATCACTGCCATCCAAATCTTCATGATCTTCAGGGTTCAAAGAATGCCCGTGGTCAATAGCAACCGTTGGGGCATGGTCACCGGGTGTTTCTAATCCAAGCTGGTTGTCAGGTTCTTCCCATCCCCCAATGAATTTGGAAGGACTGCACACACACTCGTCAATCTCCTCATTGATTTTGGGGCAATAGAGTTCCGGGACTGGCATGGAAGGCCTGCGATCTGGGGTAGTAGGCGGAGTAGCAGGATATTCGGGTTCCAAATGAACTTTTTCTTCTTCTTCACCTGTGGGGTTGTCTTTGATTTCATAGGTCAGGATGTGGTGCGGCGTATGGTTGAATCCATCATAAACCACTGAGGGGGGCTCACCACCTCCATATCCATCCTCTACTGTTGAAATCCCAACTGCCCCCGCTGATTGATCTCCAAGATAATCTTCCATAGACACGCGGTTCCCATCACCATGTCCATCCGAAGTGCCACTTCCCACATCCCCAGAAGCTACACCATCACCAGGTTCTTGGCTGTCTTCTAAAGGCAAAGCAGGTTGTGGGGGAACATCTTCGTCCTACAGGGGCGGCCCCCTATACATCCTATTAACCATCCATTGGTTTCCCCATTGAACATAACATGTTATTGACGATTTTGGGGGTTCACCCATTTTATTCAATTTTAAATTTAGAACATTCCCCATGACCAGACAGTATCGCGCAGTATTATTTTTTTTCCTAATGGGTATACTATATAAATACGGAGGAAACCCTATATATAAACTTAAGATATTCCCGACTAACCCTTCTGATATCACATCTCCTGCAATGGCTCGCCAAGGAGATCATGCAGCAAACGACGAATCACAGGGTCCTGCGCAAAAAGGGAGAGTAGCAGCTCAAGGGGCCGAAGCAATGCATGGGCTCAGTCATAACCCGAACCAGAAACCCATGAGAAACATGTTCGATGGTATATGATGGGATATACATATATATGGGTTCCCAATGAAGATTCACCACAAGACTCAGCCTGCTACCCCAACAATTGTATATAGGTTTGAACACATGCCATATGTGTATATATACCTGCTGCTCTGAAAAGCTTATATAGTTTTGAACAAATGCCATTGTAACAATTTATGAAAATTGAGTGGGTGATGCCAAAAATTCAGCAGCATTGCTGTTGACCAAAAACTAAACTTGGGGCCGAAACTGTTTTGGGCATACCACTGTTTGACACTTACAAAAAAAGTTCTGTCTATGTCCTTTGGGAAGCTAGTCCGGTAAAGCATAGACTTCATGTAGTGGAGGAGCCGTCGAATCGCCCAAGAATCTTGGTAGATCTGAACCTCTGTGACAGTGATCCTGTTGTATTGGTAGATGTCACCCACATGGATTTGAACCTGATCAATGGCCGGGAGTTTGAAGTCATTCCGAAACATCATGCAGAGAAGAGGGGACAAAATGAAGTTGTTGATCTTGCAATTGTCCTGGGACTTCTCCACATGACCAGAGACACCAGCCCCTGTGCTAGGATCATATTTGCACACCAGGCCCAAACCAGACCGAAGGCGTCGCCTGACTAGAAAGCAGCTGTCCCAACTAGTGGCTAAACCATCTAGGGTATACCCACCAACTTTCTCACTTCTCTCACCAGCCAAAACTATGGCCATGGCTACCTTGATTGGCTAAAGTGCTGAACCTCCAAATGGCTGCACCATGAGAGCTGTTCTATCAATGCCACAACAAAATATGGCATGCCAAATTTGCCACTAAATGATTTCTAAAAAAATCGAAATCCCAACGTGATCCTTAATTAGTTTGATTTGGTTTGTGGCCCCACCACTTTCCCACCAAGCAGTAAACATGGAGGGATCACTCCGAAGTAGCACCATCTTCCGCCGCAGCGGGGCAGCAGGTATAGACAAACATAAGTCACCCAAACTCTGCGAAATGATTGAAGTTGGCGATATATTTCAATAACTTTCTGAACCTTGTGTGCTGTGTGCATTTAATCTCTATAAGATGACGTCCATTGGCAGTTGGTTATGGCTTGTATATACGATATTCTTGATATGTTGTAGTAGATGTAAAATGATGTAAATATCATAAATAGCTTGCAAAATGCACCCAGTTGGTGCTAAAAATCCAAAGGGGTCCAGTTGGGTTTGAGCATGGCGGGCTGATTTGGCGATTGGTGGGACCAAACAGCACCAAATGGTAACGAACGGTCCCGAACGGGTATTTCAACACCAGTGTTGAAATTTCAGCATCACCCTTTCAATTTTCACAAATGATCGGCATTTGTTCAAAAGTAAGCTTTTCAGAGCTACAGGTATATANATTTCAACACCAGTGTTGAAATTTCAGCATCACCCTTTCAATTTTCACAAATGATCGGCATTTGTTCAAAAGTAAGCTTTTCAGAGCTACAGGTATATATATATATATATAGATATATAGATATATATATAGATGTATCCGGGTTGATCTGAATTCCTTTCTCTGCAACAGGCCATTTTTCAGGATAACATTTGAATTTCAAGGAAGACAACACGCCGTCCGGTTCTTGGCTTCGCNTCCGGGTTGATCTGAATTCCTTTCTCTGCAACAGGCCATTTTTCAGGATAACATTTGAATTTCAAGGAAGACAACACGCCGTCCGGTTCTTGGCTTCGCCGGGTGCCATGTCAGACGATACACATATTGATGAAGCTGGACAAGAACCTTATGCCTTTTCTACTCATGGTCGTGCTCGGACTGTTTTCCATGTTTGAAAATGAAAGCAAACGTTGTTGAACCTGATGCTGCCCGAATACACTAATCTCAAATAATTTCACGTCCAAGATTTTGTGCGGCTAAGGCACAACTTCTGTGAAGCGAACCTCCGTTTCAGTGCCATCTGCTAAGGTCACACTTTTCACTGTTTCTCCATCTTCTCTCAAAACATCTTCCGACAAGCCCAAATCTTCACACATGCAACGCAGAAGAGGCACCCACACCAGCCGCTCTGCGTTGTCAGGGAGCACCACTGCTTCGGGAAGAGGGGCATGGGGGGCCACTGGCCGAGCGCTGCAAATCAAGATGCGCTCAAGGGCAGCTACCTCATGCTGGCCCATGTCACCGCGGAGCATGGCTGTCAGCGGTCCCAAGTGTAAATTTCCAACGGCAGCAACGTTGACACTTTGCCGTGCCTCATAGCTCTGCCCCGTTTTGCAAGCTAGATTGCTTTCCCCTGTCTGCAACAAGGTGTTCCATGTTGACGCACTCTCCGACGGGCCTGAAGCGCTTTCCTTTTTTGCTGGCATCACAAGTCAGGTTCAGCATCTTGAGAAGTCTGTACCCTTCGTCCAAGGACACCAGAGAGCTATAATGCAAACGCCGACCAGACACATGTTGTGCCCATCCAGCAGAAGTGCGTTGAAAAAACGCAGCTTCAGTGAACACGGACAAGAGAAGTGACTGCAGGTCGTTGCTTCCTGTGGACAAGCCCAAATCCAAGGCCCGTTGGCGGCACGCATCATCCACGGCCTTGCCAACCTCATTCATCAACTTTGTCGCCTGAGACTTCCGCGTCTGTTGCGGATTGGCTACCAACACCACAAGGCTCAAGGGGCTAGGTCTTCCCGGCCACGCAGCAATGCCTGCTTCATTCACGCAACCCAGCAGGGCTGCCTGCAGGCACAAACTATAGCCAAACTCATGCACGCTGCTGCGAGCAGCGCCTCGTCTGATGACATCGGCTCCAACAGAACCAAAGATTTGCTCTGGCTGGAAAATTTTATCCACCCGGTCCCAGGCCGCATGCCTGTTGTCGGCAGCCATCACGCTGCCTTCACAAGCAACCCTATAGAGCCATAGCAAGTTCAAGCACAACAAGTTTCAGATGAGCGGAATGACATCTGGAAGTTCTTTTTTTGCATCTTTCTTCAATTCCAATTCAAACCTTCCGAAAAAATCAACGCCACTCTTCTGCTCTGGCTGAACTCTGGGCTTCCCGACACAAAAATCAAAGAGTTCAGTGATGAAGTCGTGGCAAACGGAGCGTTCGGTTGGAATGAATGTGATATATCTAGATGTCATAAGTTTTACACATACAACCCAACAGTGTAAGCACTTCTCCCCCTTATCTGAACCTAACAATGAAGTGAAAGTTACGGGTAAGGTTGTTTTGAANTGTCATAAGTTTTACACATACAACCCAACAGTGTAAGCACTTCTCCCCCTTATCTGAACCTAACAATGAAGTGAAAGTTACGGGTAAGGTTGTTTTGAAAACGCCACCTGAAAGAAGTTGCAGCCCGGAGTAAGGAAGAGCAAAAACCTATAACATACCAGTAGTACCGCACGAGGCGGTGGCGGAAGTTTCAAAAATACGAAACCTATAGGAGAGGTTCGTTGCTGTGACTGATGGATGGCAGAGCGAACCCACTGATGGACCGACAAGTGGTTGGAGGCAGCGCAGTGTAGTTGTAGTNCCTATAGGAGAGGTTCGTTGCTGTGACTGATGGATGGCAGAGCGAACCCACTGATGGACCGACAAGTGGTTGGAGGCAGCGCAGTGTAGTTGTAGTGTAATGTAGTTGTAGTTGTGATCGCACTTGTAGTTGTAATGTAGTTGTAGTTGTATTTGTAGTGCAGCGCAGTGTAGTGTAGTGTAGTTGTAGTGATTAGTCTGGAAGTAGTTGTTGTAGTTGTAGTTGTTGTTGTAGTTGTTGTAATTGTTGTAGTTGTTGTAGTTGCTGTAGTTGTTGTAGCTGTAGTTCTCATATAGCTGAAGTTGTAGTTGAAGTTGTAGTTGTAGTTGCTGTAGTTGTAGTTGTAGTTGTAGTAGTTGTAGTTCTCAGTTGAAGTTGTAGTTGAAGTTGTAGTTGTAGTCATTGTAGTTGTAGGGATAGCTGTTGCAGTTGTAGTAGTTGTAGTTGTAGTTGTCATGTAGTTGAAGTTGTAGTTCTAGTTGTAGTTATTGTAGTTGTAGTTGTAGTTGTCATGTAGTTAAAGTTGTAGTTGAAGTTGTAATTCTAGCTGTAGTTATTGTAGTTGTAGTTGTAGTTGTCATGTAGTTAAAGTTGTTGTTGTGGTTGTAGTATGTTGTAGTTGTCGTTGTTGTAGTTGTAGTACTTCTAGTTGTACGGTAACAGTCCGAAACGAAGACGTCCTCAATTTTTGAAGTTGACAACATCAAAAACGAAGCAATTCCGCGAGGCTTCCCTCAAAAATGGAAAGTTGAGTNGGTAACAGTCCGAAACGAAGACGTCCTCAATTTTTGAAGTTGACAACATCAAAAACGAAGCAATTCCGCGAGGCTTCCCTCAAAAATGGAAAGTTGAGTGTGCAGGTGACGGCCTCGCACCAATGCGTTTTGCGATTTTTCCATGCCATGTCTCTACAGTATTGCGCCTGCCACGAAAAAGTGAGGCCAGGTCATACGAAGTGCTGCACCTGTCACGNTGCCACGAAAAATGCATCTGTACAGATCCTCTTCAAATGTCCCACGCCTGCCATCATTTTTGAAAATGCTACAAAACCCACACGTTTAGCTCACTTTTCCGAAGGTGCGGAATCCCTTGCGCCTGCCACGTCTGGCCGTCCAAAAGTAGTCCGAGCATGTGGTGCTTTGCACATTTTGTCTGGCATTCTTGAGGGCACTTCCAATTGAAGTCCCAGGACCGCGAGCTCCACCGAGGCCTGCGCGGGCCCTGCTGACTCGCGGGCCCGCGGGCCTGCGCGGGCTCTGCGGGCCCGCGCGGGCCCACCAAACTGAGCCCATAACCCCGCGGGCCCTGCGCGGGCCCGCGGGCCCGGCCCCAGGAGAGACCCTAGCCTGAAGTCTGCAAGTTCCGTGACTTGCATTGAATTGGAGCCGGCCTTCCGGCAGAATAGTACTGCAGTACCTCGGAATTTTGACAGGTTTTGATACCTGTGGGAGTTGGCTTCAAGCCGAAATGTATGAGACAATAACATTGGAGAAAGTCACAAGACAGAAGAAAGTCACAAGGCAGCAGGCCGTACGGCCAGAAATCTAGAATGAAAAAGATGAGCATCAGCACAACTACTTCCACTTGTATGTCTTCATTGCGACTTGGCACAACCCCCCTCCCCCCGCCTTCTGGTGTGACCCCGGATCATTGTGTATAGCTGGGTGCACCTTTCTTCTTCTCCCCGGTGGGTCCATGGATGCTCTTCTTTTCCCTTCCTTTTTTCTTCCTCCTCTTCCTTCGCCCTCTTCCCACCCGCCCAACCCCTCTCTTCCCACCCGCCCAACCCCTCTCCCCCTTGCCCCAAACTCAGGAGTGTGTTTGTTCCTCCCGTTGGCTGTCCTGCTTCAGTTGTCTCGCTGCTGCGGTTGTTGCTTTGTTGCCTGTTGTGCTTTGCGCTGTCTGCTCATTCTGCGTGCCAGGCTTGGGCTGCCAACTCACTTAGCACTCGCACATTTTCTCACTTAGCACTCACTACTCGCTTAGCACTCTCAAACATCACTTAGAACTCTCAAATCATCTCGCTCAGAACTCACAGGGCTACAAAACGCTGGAAGGGTTGCGAAAAGTCCGATTTCAAAATGCATCACTTAGCACTCACGAATTGGCACATTCCAGAAGACAGGGGTGGGGTTGGGGTGGGGTGGGATGTTAACGTACCTTCATGCTCGTACAAGAATGGCAAAGTTCGTTGACATGCGCACAGGACCATGATTGTCACTCATGATGGCCTTCACTTCTATTCAGCCACACTCGATGGGGTGGGGTGGGTTGGGGTTGGGTTGGGGTTGGGTTGGGGTTGGGGTGGGGTGGGGTTGGATGTTAACATACCTTCATGCTCGTACAAGAATGGCAAAGTTCACTGACACGCGCGCAAGATCATGATTGTCACTCATGAAGACGTTCACTTCTATTCATCCACTCTCGATGGGGTGGGGTGGGTTGGGGTTGGGGTGGGGTGGGCCGGGGTGGGGTGGGGTGTTAATGCGCCTTCATGACGTTCACTTCTACTGTATTCTTCCACGCCCGATGGGTGGGGGTGGGGTGGGGGTTGGGGTGGGGGTGTGGGGATACAGCTATCATTTCTTCTTACCTAAGGGAAATAAATGGTAAGCAATGGGCACGAGGAGGCCGCAAACACTCACAGACACGCAGGGGGGACGGAGGAAGGTGGGATCACAAGTTCACTATGTGTATAGATAACTACATGGTAAGCGGCTGACAGAACGCCGCCTGTTTTTCCAACCATTGCGTGTTCATCTTCTCCCAGTTTTTCCAAGGTTTTCTGTGTTTTGGTCATTTTTTGACCCTTTCAAATCCAGCAGGGAACTACTTGTTTTTTTGAGTTTCATGGCCGAACTTTCAGAAATCCTTGGTTTCACATGCGCTGCAGGATTCGAGTCAAATTTCTGTACACATCTTGTGCACCGGTGAAAGGCGTCCACATTCTGTACAGCCACTGGTTGATCAGTACATTGATCTGAGGGTGAAGCTTTGATCCTCCTTGATTTTTCAGCTTGCGAGGAAAAGCTGATCCAATAAATGAGACATATGTATGGAAATAGAAAAGCAAGTACCCCAGCGTAGCATGACCTATGTATGGAAATAGAAAAACCAAGTACCCCAGCGTAGCATGACGTCTGTGTGGAAGTGGCAGAGAAAGTACCCCCAGCGTAGCATGACGTATGTATGGNGTAGCATGACGTCTGTGTGGAAGTGGCAGAGAAAGTACCCCCAGCGTAGCATGACGTATGTATGGAAATAGAAAAACCAAGTACCCCAGCGTAGCATGACGTCTGTGTGGAAGTGGAAGAGAAAGTACCCCAGCGTAGCATGCGCATCTGTGGAAGTGGAAGAGAAAGTACCCCAGCGTAGCATGACGTCTGTGTGGAAGTGGAAGAGAAAGTACCCCAGCGTAGCATGACGTATCTGTCGAAGTGGAAGAGAAAGTACCCCAGCGTAGCATGACGTCTGTGTGGAAGTGGAAGAGAAAGTACCCCAGCGTAGCATGACGTATCTGTTGAAGTGGAAGAGAAAGTACCCCAGCGTAGCATGACGTCTGTGTGGAAGTGGAAGAGACAGTACCCCAGCGCATGACGTCTGTGTCCTGTGTGGAAGTGGNCGTAGCATGACGTATCTGTCGAAGTGGAAGAGAAAGTACCCCAGCGTAGCATGACGTCTGTGTGGAAGTGGAAGAGACAGTACCCCAGCGCATGACGTCGGTGTCCTGTGTGGAAGTGGAAGAGAAAGTACCCCAGCGTAGCATGACTTATCTGCGGAAGTGGAGGTGGAAGTGCAAACATGTTCAGAAGCAGGCGAGCGAACGTCATTAACCCACCCCACCCCACCCCAGCGTAGCATGACGTATGTGTGGAAGGGCAAACATGTTCAGAAGCAGGCGAGAGAACGTTATTAACCCACCCCACCNCCACCCCACCCCAGCGTAGCATGACGTATGTGTGGAAGGGCAAACATGTTCAGAAGCAGGCGAGAGAACGTTATTAACCCACCCCACCCCACCCCACCCAACTCTACCTGAACGCCTGAAAGTACAAAAAACACAGAAAAGCTGGCGGCGTTCTACAGGCCGCCAGCCAACTACATACACATATACATATATCTCTGTATGATACTATATGTATACTATTGCACAATACCATAGCATAGAAAAGTCAGGTGCTGTTTGAAATATCAGCCTCGGGTTCTGAACATAGAAAATCGAATTGTGTCATCCTGGGACTCTCTGTGTTCTGCTGGTCCGAATCTGAAGGTCTCTAACGATGATCATTGTTCGTGGGGGCAGATACTCCACTGGCCATTTGTCATAGCTTGGCAGTGATAGCAACACATTTTTAAAGAAAAACACTAGATTTTCGCCATTCTTTTTTGCGCCATTTCATTTGGACATGGGCAGTTCTTTGGGTGAGCGGGGGAAGCTGGCCGCATGATCCGCAGAACAAAATGTGATGGTGAAGAGGGGGCATAACATGGCCAAAGTCAGGAGGTCGGAAATATTAATGATGGTATTCCTTTGTTGAACAAATGCGGCAAGTAAGCCCACTACAATTCAGAATGCATCAATCTCATTCAATCTCACATTAATCTCACAATGTGTATATAATATGTATATATATAGAGAGATTTGCCCGCTTGTTCATGGTGTGCAAGCTCAAACCCAGTACCACGCCCAGTTCATGGTGTTCAGTAGTAACGACAAAATATCCAAGACGCATACTGACCTCGCTACGACCAAAAACACATAGGACTTTGCTGCAGCCGTTATACTTCGATAAAAGCTACTGAGCTGGTTAGTCAGGGTTATCATCCAGGTGCCTTATTTCTGCATCAATTGGTGTAATTGATTTTCCGAGCTTGTTGCTTTGGACAATTCATATGACAAATATATTGTCTTTTGTTTGTTTCCCTTGGAACCTGCACTACAGACACACCAACTTTTGAGTCCACTGTTTGATGTCTATGCCATTTCTAAGGGGGTTTGAGGGTTGCTTTTTGGGGCTTGGTTGTTCCACAGTAGCGTCACATGCCGTGCTGTATTGTCGCAGTTCATTCTGTGACCAAAGTAGCACTGCTTCAGAACCCGATGTCACTTGTACTTGAGATACATTGCTTTGTTCGAAAATAGGGTGCCCAAGAATCCAGTGGCTTATATCAACATGTTCCCCTTTGGACCTGCCATTTTGGTGTACACCGTATTCCCCATTTTGGGACACCTAGAAAAGCTGGATGCGCGTTTTCCTCCCAATTGCGTTGCGTTAGACATTCAGGCCTGGAATCACCCATGTACAGTGTGCCCTGTCCATACAGAGCATAGGAGACCAGATCAGCTTGAAACTTAGCACCTTCCACCCAGTCACAGCACGCGCGGTTCTGGACACACCAGGCAACGGAGAGGGCGCATCAGAACTAGCCGCGTCTCAGGGAATTTACATCGCTTTTTTCAATGGACACATCTGATACACTTGGAACGGACTGCGCATGGACAGCACGCCGTTTGCATGCGCGCAACTTGGGGCCGCTGGAGGAGACGAAAGGAGACAGCACAGCAATATCTCCAAGCGCCTCCGGCAGCAGTAATTAGAGGCTTTCTTTGGTATTTTCATAAGAGGGTATGGTGAGTCTTGAAGCGCCAATGAAGCACCCACGAAATTGGTCATGCAAGTGTCAATCCAGTGATTCGATGAGGGGAGATATTATATTTTTTTCGAGCGAGCGGAAGCAAGCGGTATTTGTTTTCCAAGGAACGTCCACAGTCCCTCAGTCATCGAAAAAGATGCGGTCGCCTTCAGAGTTGAATAACTTGGAGTGGTTTCAAAGAGTCAAGGAAGAAGTTGCCAACACTGCGATAAGCAGAAAATGTCAGAAAACATTCTTCACTTCGCAGATGATGATCGTGCACTGTCACATTTTCTCGGTTCGCATTCATCAATTTGGTTTTGCCCCTTCTCAGGTAGCCCAAGATCCCTTTTTTCCATGGAGACAGACAACACGCCTCAGTGTGGATCTAAGTTCGGCCCTGGCCATGAATGGCCTCGGTGGCAATGTTTCGCGCTTTGAAACATATTTTGTTTCTGCCCATCCTACCTGCCGTATAGTTTTTGGCATTTTTCTGAAGGTCTTGAAACCACCAGTTCGTTGTGTTTGGGGGCCTTGGTTGTCTTGTTGGAAACATCAAGCGTCCAAAGGCCGAATTCTGGAAACAAAACGGTATTTCAGCATTATACATGCAGACAGGCGATGTGTCACCACGCCCTTGGTAGACACTGGTCTTGTTCGGAAAATTGGAGGTTGCCATATCCGTTTGTTTTTTCGGGGTATGTGTGCATGTGGCTGAATTTCCCCCTTGTTTTTCCACGAAATCAACTTTCGGGGTTTGATGCTGCAAAAAACCTCAATTGCGCGACTCGTTTCTACCCCAAATTGAAATTTGTTTTTAGCCCCGCCCGGGTTCTACCCACATTTGTTTTGAGCAGCAGGCCTTCAGAAAGCGAGGAAGAAGAGGCCTGTTAGGTGGTAAGGGGGTGTTCAGACACCAAATACCTTGGCGGATCTCATTTCACCAGAGACATGGGCGGATAATACCAGATACACATCGCAGGATTGTTGGTTGGAGTTGCATATTTTAGACCATGTTGTTTCAGTGACACATAGGCATGATTGATTTTTAAAGTGTGCAATGTTTACCCAATTATTTTTTTAGTGATATTCCTTCTCCTTGTTCGTCAACATTCCCATGTTTCACCACTTGTCACCTCCCAGGCGCCACCTGCTCGAGACTCCTTAGCTGCCACATGGCCGGGGATGGTTTGGTACGGTTGGTTGGTCAATGGGTCTTAGTTCCAACGGTTTTGCCATGTGCAAATGTGCAATGACTCGGACTTCGGGCCCGTGCAAAAGTGGGATATGCCCCTAATTTGAGACCATAGAAACTAGCAAAGAAGGCTACTTTCGGGCACCAAAAACAATAGTTGGGATCCCTTCGCGCATTTGCTGACTGACAAAAACATAGCGGGTAAAACTTAAAAACTGGGATGGTGAGACCAAAGCTGAATGGAAACCAGTTGGAGAATAGATACAATAGAAGCCTTCTCAATTTCTCCTTCCTTCAGGCTAGTAGAAAATAGTTCTTGAATGTTCCTGATGCATTAAAAAGTTGTGTGTGTGTTGTTATGTTATTCTTTTTGTGTGTTTTTCTTTTGTGTGTTGTTCTTGTTGTTGTTCTTGGTTTCTTGTTCTTGGCCCTTGGATTCTTGTTCTTGGATTCTTGTTCTTGGATTCTTGTTCTTGGATTCGTGTTCTTGGATTCTTGTTCTTGGATTCTTGTTCTCGGATTCTTGTTCTTGGATTCTTGTTCTTGGATTCTTGTTCTTGTTGTTTTTTTTTGCTGTTGTTCTTGTTGTTGTTCTTGTTTTTGTTCTTGTTCTTGTCCTTGTTTATGCCAGCGGGGGGAAAACCGCGCTTGTAGTCGTGTACATTTTATCACTGTCTGTTTGTTTTCTTTGGGGTTTCCTGTGGGGGGGG
>BGPT01001250.1:84259-95309 GCA_003297045.1 Symbiodinium sp. clade C Y103 | reverse complement strand
GGTGGGGGGGTGGGGGGGTGGGGGGGTGCAATAGCGTCAATCCTGACACGGTTTTGATGCTGCGCTTGGAACCCTTCATGTAACATCTAAGACGCTCTTGATGCTTCGCTGTGCACTCTTTCATGTAACATCCAACACGCTCTTGATGCTACGCTTTGAACTCTTTCATGTAACATGCTTTTGATGCTACGCTTGGAAGTCTTTCATGTAACCTCTTACACGCTCTTGATGCTACGCTGCACACTCTTTCTGGCAAAACTGTGACAAGAAAGACTTGATGTCTGTGACTGGCCACGCCTTGAACAAACGACTGCGGAGCTGAGAGATGAAAGGCCATGTCGTGCACTGAAGAGGTTTTTCCCTGCAGAAACCAATGCATGATTAAAATGCACCCTTAAAATCCCTGGGAATTTTGAACATTCATCTGAACATAAAATTGGCACGGCGCTACAGCGCCAGGCACACAGGAATGCAAAAAGTGAATAACCCCTAGCGCGGTTTTCCCCCCGCCGGGTGGTTTTTGTTTTTGTTCGTGTTGTTTTTCTTATTGTTTTGTTGATGTTTTTACGTACTTCGTGTTTTTTCGTTCTTGAAATGTTCTAAAGTAATGGTTCTATAATATGGTTTTGCTTTTGTTATTTGTTGTTCTGGATCTGTTTTTTTTTTTTCAGTTGTGGTATGTTTCTATATATTTTTTTTTTTCGTTGTGTTTGTTCTTGTTCATGTTGTTCTGGTTGTTCTCTCTTTTGTTCTCGCTCTTGTTTTTTAGCCAAAGATGAACATGTTGTTACAATGCATCTCCCATTTCACTAATTTACATGAACCGTGCTAAATAGGTGTTGGAAGGCTATTGTTCACTCCTTTTTTTTTTCAGGTGGCACTTTCATTCTACTGGGACCGTTGGTTTATAACCCCATTAGCTTACATAATATATATATATATATATATATATTCATATATATATATATATATATATCATGAAATGTTTAATCATCATAAACCGTAGTCATATTGTTTAAAAAAAAACTTAGTCAAGTACAGTAAGACCCCACCTGATAAAATGTGCCGCGAATTGGCCACGATCTCGTCCCAAGGCCATGCTAAGCAGCGCAGCTAAGAGCTGCAAATTGAGCCGCGTGGCAGCGAGTTGAGGGCTGCAAGAAATGGGCATGCGGCATATTTATGGATATCGTGGGGATATAACTTACGATAAATATCAACAACATATGGAGATATAATTGGGATATAATTCATCCAACTTATATTATGGGGATACAATGGGGATTTCAGTGGAAATTCATTTAGCTAACGATATGATAAGTGGGACTGGGGATATTGTGGAGATATATAGTTGGATATTTATGGTGATTTGATGGGTATTTAATTAGCCAAATTGATGTTATTTGGATGTGTCTGGAACGGAGGTGTAATACCGTACCCCTCAAACGGATATCAATAGAGAAGAAACCCACGGGTGATGGGGGTACTCTATGTTCAGACAAACCAATATATTATACAGTACATGTGTGTGTGCGCCAGGATCAAATGATGGATGAGGTAAACCATGGTAAACCCATATCGGGGGATGGTCATCAATCCATGATTCCATGAAGAGGGATTTATAATGATTTATATACCAATTTTAAAGACTCCATTGATTCCAGTTCCCATTTGCGAAAAATAATTTAACCACACTATCAATACGATTTTTGACCATGGAACATATGAGGTATGATATGGTGATATATGGTGAATGTATATATATATATGGAGAAATTTCCCAATATGTTTGAACTGTTCAGGTTCGTGAAAGTATACAGTGTTTCTGCAACGTGGCAAGTGAGTGGGATCACTCAAGGGATGTTGGATAAGAATGGATAGATTATTTTAAGGAATTGAAACATGCCGAAAACATAAACATAAACGCAAGGGTTCATGCTGGAAGGGAACAGTCGAATCGTGCTGAAATTTGATTTTGTTTGCTATTGTTTCTTTGCCGGTCGCAAGATTCTATCACTCAGAAGCGAAAAAGAAATAGGAGTATTGAACCAAAACAAAGGCGGTTTCATGCGCATTTGCTGCCTTAGGGAATTGATCTGGAGCCAGATCCCGAGGCTCCAAAATTCAACAGACGCGTTTCAGAGAGGCGGCCTCCGGGGCTTCCTGGGTGGTGGGTTGATGGATCTTCGAACGGCTAGGGGCTTGGGACAGTCCCAAACCAGCCGGCCCATTGCGAAGAATTTGCTCATGGTTTTGGATGGATTTACATGTTTTTATCGATGTTCGCAGTTTTGTTGGTTCTATACCTATATATATATATATAGTGATTTAGCTGCTGTCTAAACCCTCATTTTGCGCATGGCACATGGCTCTTGCTGATGAAAATCGTAGGTTTGTTTGGTTATACAGTTTGTGTACTGCGGAATTCCCTTAAATGGCCATCTTGGGTTGTCCTTAGAGCCACAAATAGTTGATGGTGAAAGTGAAAAGCGATGGTCAAAATATGTTAAGACATGTATAGATGTTATGATACTGATTGTGACTGTCAGTCCACAATCTGTGGGAATCTATGCCGAAGTGCATGGCGTAGATTTTTTTTCCATCCAGTCATATCTTCACTTTTTCTTGCAGTAGAGAGTCTACAATGTACCCATGGAATTTGTGTTTTTGTCCCATGTGTGTGGTCAACTGACGGTCAAGGTATACATTAGTGATTGTATGTAAGATCTATTCATATACATTCATACAATGTAGATACTGCATATCATATTTACTATATATATAGAGGATAATCCAACATAATCCAATGCAGACAGTTTTCTCGCCAGGTGCTGGCCAACACCACCTTGGGCAAGATGGTGGGAGCAGTGGGCTGCTGCTGTTGGAACCTGTGGGAGACCAGGAACTGTGGAGGAAAGACCACATGTTGAGTTCGAGCACGGAGAGGGCGCTAACGTAGCTATTGAAAATGGCCATAGAAATCGTGGATTTTCCCATGAAAAATGGTGATTTCCCATAGTTATGTTCGTTTACCAGAGGGTGACCATCAAACATTGCAATTTAAGTTTAACTATTGAAAACAGGAGTTGAACCGCTGAAAATTGGACTTGAACCTCTGAAAATATGCGTCTGAAAATAGTTCTTCAATCAACAAACAGAAGGGTGTCATCACCAAATGAGCTTAGGACAGAAAGTTCCCGGGATTCGATTAGGAAGATGACCAGAAAACGGCTCAGAATTAGAGGGCACACTTCTGGACGCAGAAATGGCTGATCCTAATTTTTGGAGGTTCTGAAACCATCGCTTTTTTTGTGTCAACAATTTTGAGCCAGCCCTGTCATATGTTCAAAATTGTTCAAATGTTGGTATTGTTTGGCTACCATTAGACATGACATAGACTCTACATGACTCTACAACAGAATACCCCCCAGGAATGTGGGTAGAGGGTAGAGTTTCTCCCCTTTTTGCCTGGCATTCTGCATGAAAACGTTGGTCTTGTTTCAGCTCTTATAGATTCCCAACATCAATTCAATATAATCCAATATGCCATTTTTTTCTCTTTCAATAAATCCCCCTACTTTCTCGATTTGGGGCACCTGTAACCCCTCCTCCAACCAACTCCGTTCTCCCAGATTTCTACTCATCATTTTCCCAGATCGGTTCAATCTGTTCCGATATATGTGTTCAATATGTTTCAATATTTCCCCAGATTTTGTCCATGTTTTCCCATCAAGTCACCCATTTTTTGGTGGTAAACCACTCCCTCCCCGCCCCAGAGATCCCCCAGGATCCCACCGAAATCGCCAGGTGAAGGCCCACCCGGAGAAGGCGGCCAAGTTCGGCCTGGCGGTGGTGCCCAAGTGGTCCCACAACAAGCCTTGGCCGCCTCCGCCCGCCACTGGGCGCAGCATGTTGCTGGCTTCACAGATAGATTTTTTGGGGCCTTTAAGATGGGATTTTACTGCGGATGTAATGGGATAACTAACTTAAGATGATTTGGGAATATTTGGGTGTGTCTGAAAATGGCGGATTGAAGCCCCGAAATCGCCGAGATTAATGCGACACGATGGTGATTCACCACTGGTTGAAGTATTTCCAACCAAGCCATATGTTTGTGGTGAACAACAGTTATTTGGAATGATGTTCTCCACTAACATGTTCATATGTGCGATGATCACTGGTTGGATTGCATATTGGGGGATGGTCATCAATCTACAGTATAGGAATTGTAATTCCAATAATGGAATGGATGACCACAAACCATCTACCATGTTTTGGCCATCGGCTACATATGGTTATGTCGACTTTAATGACAAATGCTAGTCAAATGATGACCATGATCATGATCATGTTCCTGTTGACAGGGGTTTGTGAAGTAAATGAATTGAGGGGCCGCGGGCATAATGCTCAAGTGAAAAATCTTCGGAGTGGTCCCCCATGGTTGATGGCGTGGGTGACCACTTGGTGGGCTGATTTGTCAAGGACCCAAGGACCTACTGAGTGCTTCTGCAATTGTACGTGTGAAGTGAATCCAACTCCTTGTCCTACAACTAGTTGGTGGTGGGAGTTAGGACGAGGGCTGTCTCTTATTGGGGTAGGGATTGGCATTGGGGCTGGTCATCTTTTGGTGGTGGTCTTTAACATCTTCAAAGCCTTGATTGCTGTGATCACCACTTGGAATCCGAGCCCTTCGGCTGGTTCACCTACACCCTTGGCAGTGCCAGCTCCTCCGACGAGTACCATTGCCGAGGACTCTGTGCAGCGGCAACTTGCTCAGCGTCAGTTGGGAGGCCATTAGGTTGAAAAGAAGTTTGAAAGCGTAATGGCCCTCCCTGAAGGTACCAGGGTTTTTGTTTGCTATGATCTTGCGCCCCCAGAGCCTGAATTGTTTCATGAACGCTACATACTTGCTTCCTGTCTATGTGGCCGTGGATATCATATCGTGCTGACTCCTGATTTTGACACGTATGCTGAGCAGATATCGTTGGAGAATGATGAGCTTAGAAGCTATCGTGTNTCTATGTGGCCGTGGATATCATATCGTGCTGACTCCTGATTTTGACACGTATGCTGAGCAGATATCGTTGGAGAATGATGAGCTTAGAAGCTATCGTGTAGCTGCAGGTGGTGCACTTCCCGCTGGGCTGACTCAGGCCAATACATATCGGTTTCGTCAGATGCCCGATGCAGGAATGATGGTGCAGTTGCGACGAGATGCATACCAAGCTGCTCAGGCGATGTCTGTCTTCCCAGGTGCAGCAGGAGTTGCAGCGCCAGCCGTGGCTGTTCAAGCTGCTGTCCCTGTTGGAGCAGGACCAGGTTTGGAGGACGAGGTTTGGGTGCGAGTGGAGAGTCATGGAGATCAGCTGAGGGGATCTGAGGTGTCTTTGGATGGTTCAGAAGTTCTTCATGGGGACATTGGCATAAAGTTTGCGGACGGCAAGGGCTATGCGATCCGGAAGTTGAAGAAGACGGACGTGGAAAAGTACAAGGGCTTGGAGGCTGCCGCTGATGNACATTGGCATAAAGTTTGCGGACGGCAAGGGCTATGCGATCCGGAAGTTGAAGAAGACGGACGTGGAAAAGTACAAGGGCTTGGAGGCTGCCGCTGATGCCAGGTTGCTCCCTATGGTTTTCCAGGGGTTGTCAAGGACTGAGAGGCAATGGAGAGATGTAGCAAAAGAGGTGAAGGAGGAGAAGTTTGATGATTGGAGCATCCCAGGGCCACGAACAGCGGCATGGTGCATCCAATTCCTGAATCGGAAGGATGGCCCCATGGCGCATCACAGGTGGTGGGTACAGGCGCATTCTTTGAAGCCTGACGCGTGGGGTGTTGCTGAACACGATTCCCTCATGAAAGCAGTGGACAAGATGGCACGGTTCGATGCCCTGGACATGTCAAATCTTGCAGGTGTTGAATTACTTTTTCGACGCTTGCAACTCATCGAGTTCATCTACAGCAAGCGCGGTCCTGGTGGCGGAAAGGGCAGCAGCAAATCTGACAAGAAGGATGGCATGACGGCGATGCAGAGCTACGAGGCCACCATCTTTGCAGGTGCTCACAAGGAATTTGGAGATGTCATGGTTGCCCCTCCACTTCTTGACTATGTGGCGAAGGAGGTGGAGGGTGAGGTTGCTGTCCTTAAGCAAGTGCGCAAGGCCCGAGAGGAAAGGGCCGCCCTCAACAAGTAACTGTGGTTGTGGACAAGGGGGAAGCAATGGACTCCCCCTATCAGGTGCGTTGGTGGGTCATCAAGGGTGGTCTTTCTTTTTGACTTCTACCTGGCCTACCTCCTCACTGGCGCTCTGAAGTTTTGGGCCATCAGGCCATTTACAATTTTTGTTGGCGTTGGTCAACCTTTTTCATTGACGATGGGACGGCAGCGGGGGCTTTCCCCTTTCCCTGTGCCGAAGGTGGAGAAGGCAGCTGATGAGTGCAAAGGCCTCTCTCGATGTGTGGTTCGGCGTCTTGAAGCTCAGTCCAAAGTCGATTGCTGGGTGCGGGATGTGGTGATTGCGTTGAATTGCATGTTTAGTGGAGAGGAGAATTGGGGCAGTTTTGAAGAGGCCTTCTCCCCAACCTTGAGTCAAAAGATATGCCTGGCCGGTTTGAAACAGGCAGTTTTGGATGCTGGTAAACCACCAGACGGCATCACCGGATCGGGAGCCTTAGATGAGCTCCGGACCAAACCGGGGTATGGAGATTGTGCCAACCTCGCGCCTATGGACTTAGACTTGTTGTCGCTGCCAAAGCCCGGGAGTACCGCCGCTTCCATGGAGGTGATCTTTGGTGAGGCAGCTAAGGGATTTTCCCGTAGGCTGATGTCAAAGGTGTCGGCTGATGCGGAGGTGAAGAGACGGCTGGATGAATGCGAGATCAAGGTGCCCTATGTGGACCCATCAATTCGTCACTGCCCTAGAAAATATGCGGAGTTCTGCCGGATGCTACATAAACGAGGACTCATAGAGTATAACTCTGACTATGTGCAACAGGTGGGAGTTTTTACTGTGTGGAAGAAGAGTGGCAAGCAGAGACTAGTCATCGATGCGAGGATGGCCAACCTTCATTTCGACCAGCCCGAAAAAGTAGAGCTGGCGACAGGATCAACTTTTGCAGGTATCGAGGTTGACAAGGGCGAGCCGATTGAGGTTGGGGGGGTTGATATTTCGGATGCCTTCTACCACATTCAGCTTCTCCCTGAACTTCGCCGTCTATTTGCTCTTCCTGGTCTTAAGGCTATGGAGGTTGGGGACGAGGAGAGCAAGAGACTTGGAGTTGGACCTCATGATAAAGTATATCCATGTTTAAAGGTTGTTCCTATGGGATGGACACATGCACTTTGGCTATGTCAAGCTGCTCATGAGTATGTGGTGGATTGCAACCCGTATATCAATCCCGAGCTCAGGTGTGTTGACCGACGGCCGGTGCCAGAGATGCGGGACTACATCCACACGCAGTATGTGGACAACTTTGTGGCCTTCTCCCAGCAGCCAGGAAAAGCTAGAGCCCTGGCGGAGTTGATTGGCGGCGCTTTGAACAAGCATGGGCTGCCAACACATGAGGTTGAAGCGAATGCTGGCATGGAGACCCTGGGGTGGCTTTTTGCCGCCGACCATCCTACAGTTCGAATCACCAACAAGAGGCTCTGGAAGATGAGACTTGCCACCCTTGAGTTGATCAGACGCAAGCGTGGAAACGGGCGGCTGGTTGAGCGATTGGTGGGGCATTTTACTTTTGCTGGTCTCATTCGACGAGGCTTCTTGTCAGTTTTCCAGGCCACCTATGTCTTCATTCAGAAGCACTACCATGAGGACGTTGAGTTGTGGCCTGAAGTCCAACGTGAGCTGAGGTGGGCGGCGGCTTTGCTTTGTTTGCTGAAACGTGACCTTAGTGCGGAATGGTCATCAAGGGTTCATGCTTCAGATGCCTCTTTGTGGGGTCGCGGCATTGTGTCAACTGAAAGATCCAAAGCTGATATATCTGCCTTGGGCCGCAGGAGTGACCGATGGCGCTTCAATGCAGAGGAAGAGGTGCTGGTGACCAAGAAGGAAATCCAGTCTGACCTGCTGAACTACAATGTGGACGTTTTGAGCAGCGACGTGTCTCCGCAACTTGGATCAATTGGGGAGCGGGACAGCTTGGAGGTTCCACTGGAATTCATTGGGGAGGACTGGAGAAATGTTGACGGAGCCAAGTGGGAGAGGNCCGCAACTTGGATCAATTGGGGAGCGGGACAGCTTGGAGGTTCCACTGGAATTCATTGGGGAGGACTGGAGAAATGTTGACGGAGCCAAGTGGGAGAGGGTCGAATCTATCCCTATTCTAGAAGGGCGTAGTGTTGTTTGGCTTTTACAACANCATTGGGGAGGACTGGAGAAATGTTGACGGAGCCAAGTGGGAGAGGGTCGAATCTATCCCTATTCTAGAAGGGCGTAGTGTTGTTTGGCTTTTACAACATTTGGCACGATCACAGAAGAACCTTGGCAAGAAGCACCTGGTTTTATCTGACTCCATGTCCGTGACGTTGGCACTGGCAAAAGGTAGGTCAAGCTGTTCAACTATGAATAGGATTTGTAGGCAGGTGGCTGCGGTTGAGCTCATGACAGGTATGCACATACACATGCGCTGGATCCCTTCAGAACTCAATCCGGCCGACTTCCCATCCAGGGCTCAAAGTGTTTCCTCCTTCAACTTGCGTGTGGAAGTTTTTAGGGAGCTATGTTGACGAGGGGAGTCAAAAGGCTTCCGGGTGGAGAAGCTCGGCAGCCAGGTTCTACCTCCAGCACTCGAGCCTCGGGAAGCAGTACCCTTGGCCAGACCGAGACAGTGGTCAATCCGCTCGAAATGGTCTATGTGGTGGAGGAAGGCAAGGTGAAGCAGCGAAAGAAGCAGCGTGCAGATCAGAGGGCTCAGCTACATGGGCCGCCACCAGGCATCATGGACAAGGGCAGCAAGACGTTCTTGGAGCGGCGAGCTGTCACGACCAGTCGGGAGAAGAGCNCAGAGGGCTCAGCTACATGGGCCGCCACCAGGCATCATGGACAAGGGCAGCAAGACGTTCTTGGAGCGGCGAGCTGTCACGACCAGTCGGGAGAAGAGCTACAGCAAGGCCTGGGCAGGCCTGAACCAGTGGGCCGTGGTGAATGGCCTCTCCATGACCCATTTGTCGGACCTGGACCATGCAGTGACCAACAAGTTGANTTGAACATGATGTTCTTCGAGGGCCAGGATCCGGCAGATGCAGCCACCCTAGTGGCGTCAGTCCGGTACTACCGAGACGATGTGACCCGCGTGGGGGATCTGCCAAAGGCCATGGAGGCCATGAAACGCTTTCGGAAGTTGGAGCCTGCTCAGGGCCGATTGCCCATGCCATACCCGATGCTATGCGTGGTGGTGAAGGAGTTGTGGCACAAAGCGCGGGCAGTGGCCATTTGGCTGCTGGTCGTGTGGGCGACTTGCTGCCGCCCGGGGTAGGCGCTGAAGTTGCGCAAGAAGGATGTGGTGCCCCCCTCGCAGATGAGCCCATTGTGGATTGTCATCCTCAATGCCGGGAAGCCCATTCTCCAAGGATTGGTGGGACCGTCAGGTTTGGAGAACCCGCCAGAGAAGAAGACTTCGAAGGTGGGGGAACTCGACGAGGCAGTCATCATAGACCAACCCTACATGAAAGGATTGGGCCCCTTGCTGATGAAGTATGCCAAGCACAAGGAGCCAGAAGATCTGCTCTTCGACTTCAACATGCACGATGCGACCATGCACTTCACCAAGAGCCTTGTGGACAACGAGTACAACAAGGTGGGGATCGTGTGCACGTACCAGCTGCGCCACGGAAGCGCGTCGACCGACGTGCTGAGCGGGCTCCGAGACCTCACGGAGGTGATGAAACGGGGTCGCTGGCAGTCACAGAAGAGCGTGCGACGCTACACCAACGGAGGCCGGATTTCCCAAGTGTTCGAAGAGCTCTCGTTGGAAGCCAAAACAAGAGCCACTCGAGCCGAACAGTGGATGTCAGAGACTTTAGATGCTGGCATCTGAATCGGCGCCAATTCTCCAAGATCGGCCTAGAAATCTTCAGCGGCAGTGGACACTTTTCGCGAGCCATGCGAAGACGGGCAAAAGGAGTTTTGTGCGTTGAAGTTGATTTCAATCATGGCCCCCAGTTTGACCTCACCAAAACCTCGATTCAGAAAGAGATCATCAAGTTGTTGTTGTCTGGTCATGTCGCATATGTCTGGTTAGGTACTCCATGCAGTAGTTGGTCTAGAGCACGCAGGTGGGATGGTCGAGGTCCAGGTCCTCTACGTGATGATGGTATGTACTTAATGGGCTATCCTCACCTTTCTGCTAAAGATCAAGAAAAAGTACGGGTGGGAAACATCTTGATGAAATTCACGGCTAAGATCTTTCGCATTTGCATGCAGTTGAAGATCCCTGTAGCCCTTGAGAATCCCCACACATCCAGACTTTGGCTGGCTAGACCCATTCAACATCTTCTTCATCATCGTCTTTGTGAATTTGGTTTCACTGATTTCTGTCAAGATGGTAAGCCATTTCGTAAACGAACTAGACTCCTTTGGTGCAACGTTGATCTGAGGCACTGTCTACGTCACTGTGATGGCCGACGTGGGCTGNTGTCAAGATGGTAAGCCATTTCGTAAACGAACTAGACTCCTTTGGTGCAACGTTGATCTGAGGCACTGTCTACGTCACTGTGATGGCCGACGTGGGCTGCGTGGCCGTACTCAAGCACGGCACCAACAACTTCAAGGCACTGAAGGAGGGCAATTTAGGACGTTGCTGGCCCAGCCCTATCCTATGACTTTGTGTCAAAGACTGGCAACGGCTTTCCAACATGCCTTGATGGCATCAGTGGCAGCTTCTTGGTGGAAAAAATTTCAAGGCCTTCAGCCAGAGACTCATTTGGCATAGAGAACTGTGCAAAATTGAATTTGGATGCCCAGCTGTGTGCTGGCAAAGCTTTTCAGAACAGCACAGTGCTTTGAACAGAAGAGTATCTGGCCCCGGCAGAAATGAAGCGCAACAATATAT
>BGPT01001250.1:7116-79289 GCA_003297045.1 Symbiodinium sp. clade C Y103 | reverse complement strand
CGTGAAGTGAGTAAATGTGATGGGCGTGAAGTGAGTCACCAAAGTGTGGGGCGTACGTAGAAAGTGGTCCGGGGCGTGAAGTGAGTCGTTTGTAGGGGCATGAAGTGAGCCGCCTGCCGTTTAAATGCCCAGGGCTACGTATATAAGGATCATTAAGGATGAAGGATTTCAGCAAGAGAAACCTGTTCTTGGAAGCCATCAGGCTTGACAACATCTATGGACATGCAACTTGAGCGCTTTGCCGCGGGCCAGAGATGTGATCGGGCAGGCAGAGACGAACTCAGAGCCCAGTCCAGGATGTTTGGGTTTTGTGCAGGAAAATGCGCACGCTTTTGATGAATTGATGTGGGACGGCCATGGGAATGTGAGGAATGAAGTCACCAAAAGCACCTGTGCACACACAATTTCCAATCATCACACACACGCGCAACCCCCCAAAGGAAAACCATGCTTAATGATGTCAAACTTCGGTGGCCGGAAGTAGATCATGAAACGTTTGATTGTTCCCCGAATTTCCGCTCCCATGCTGCATGATTTTTCGAATCTCTAAGACTTGACCTGAAATGAGGTTGCAATCAGAGGTATTATGTCCCCGTATTCCAAGCCATATTTATCTCGTCATTCCAGCACAACATTTTCGCAAGCAATCCATGAATCTATTTGTTTTAGGGTCCCGCGTTCTTCAGCTTTCATTACTTGGGGCTTATTGGTTTATCCAATCTGGGAATGGACAGTTGTTCATTTACAGATTCCTCTTCCTATATCCCGAAAACCACGAGATTTTCCCAGCTTTCCCACAGGTTTTGTTGGTCGACATCAACCGAGGCATCAGGGCTTGCCTCCCACGGCGCCGGAACCGTTGCCCAACGCTCCTCCGGTGGCTGAAGCCACTCGCAGCTCAGGTGGACTCTGGGGGGGGGGTGGGATGTTAGATTGAAACCAATGTTGGTAAAGCAATGTCATAAACCACCCATAGATTGATGGTTGGAATAGCACCCATCAAAACGGATAAATTTGGAGATGGTTGACTTTTACTCACACTAGTTGGGTTATTTATTCCAACTATGGAGTTGGAAACCAACAACAATTGGACATATAATGGGGGAAAGAACCAACATGAAACAACATTTGTCAATAGATTCAATCTTATGAAACAACAATATATGATCTTTTGCGTGTCTAAGCATGGGAATTTCACCAGGTTATATAATTAATGGGGATATAATGGGGATATAATTTGGATATAATGGGGATATAATGGGATGCAACAAAGCAACTTTTTATGATTTGGGTGTGTCTGAAAATGCGGCATATCTTAATTTATGGATATCCTAAGAAGGAAAAGGATCATAAAACATCAAAATTGTGGGGACCCTATTCTCATGCAACTAATTGGGTCAGACAATCCAGAATTGGGATAGAAAGGGATATACCATTGCATCTGCCATTGGTTCTTTTCCTCTCAGAATGATCCCAGTAACTGGTTGGCACCAGAGAATTGTTGGCTGCTTTCCGGGATGATAAATCTACCGAATCTTGGCTAAGACATGAAGGTCAAGTGGCATGTTTGGTGGTTGATGCAGGCAATCTTGTAAATATGTGATAATATGTGCATATATAGAGGAAATAGGAGGCATTCTGTAGTTGGCCGGATGTGCATCCCAGTTGGTACCCTCTGATGAAGACAATCCACCAATTTGCGATGGCCGTTCTGATGGAATTTCCTGATTTCTTTCTGCTTCCACGTGACTTTACCAAAGGAATACTTACTTATGAGACAACTAAGTGGATTGGTGAACTTACTACCACGATCTACCACGGATGTTATGAACCATTTATGGTTTGTGGATGTTCATGCAAAGAATGTGCAGATTCTAAGCAGAAAGATGACACACATGATTCATATGATGTCATTGTATATGAAGTGTTTGGTGGTTTAAATTTTGCAATAGGACTGGTTGGTGGTTTCCAACATCGGGACTGAAACAACAACATTGGTTAGGTGGCTGATGGTTTCAATCATTGCCATTCCGCAACAAAATGGGAGGAAACTTGGGGTACCAAGTGCCAATTCAGATTTCAAGACTAGATTTTGGTCGGTTTTGGGTGGCAGTTGAATTGGTCGATGTTTTTTTACTTGGAACCAGCCATTTTTGTGATAATATATGGGTGTGGGTTCGTATCTGGTGATCCTCGAGTGCGCGGGTGAGCTGGTTTTGAGTGCAGATTTGAGCCGCTGCCCAAGAAAAATCCGCTCCCAGGGGGAAGATTCTCCAGATTCATGGGCCTCTCTCAGAGGGTGCTGATCTTCTCACTTTTTCCGGAAGAGGTTTTGCATACAGCCGGAAAAAAATGCCAATATAAGGAGAAAACTGGTCATTCTGACAGCCCCAAACGAGGGAAAACCATTGAATTTGTAATTTAGTTTCTTCCCAGACATCATGTATTTTGGATCACAAGGAGCTCCGAGCCCATCTGAGAGCACCCTGACGATGTCGCAGCTTGGTGTGAAGGAGGCCGTGTGAGGACGGTTGGAAGTACAGTTGGAACCAATCAAATAGGTGGGAAGATTGACCGAAAAAAAAAGCTGAGCCTAAGAGTTGAAAGGTCGTTTTAGATGGTTGGGAAGATGTTGGGTCATTGAAAAATGGGGACATGTAGCAGCAAGCACGGGGACATCCGTGGTGTGGGCTTCTCCAATCAACAAAGGAGAATTCAAGCGACAACAAGGGAAATTGGAAGGACAGAGTATGAATGGACAGGTTTATTTGTATATCACCTATGGCGTACATGGAGAAATGTTTTGAGAAATCCAACTTTGGTGGAAGAACTTCAACCCAAAGCCAGAAAGGTCTGGCCTCCAATTCAACGTGTGAAGTTGGCCATCGTTTGGTCAGATCTGGATTGGTCAGACTTAAAGAGACTGGGGGAATCATTTCTCTTTTTCCAAGAGGATTTCAGTACCACAGTGCATCCCATTTTTATCCATGTTTTGGGCACTCAAGTTTGACCCACGGACCCACGTCATTGACAATTCATTGACTTGGGCTGCTTTAAACATGTTTGGATTCCCTAAGTTTGTTTCTTCTCTGCAAGGCAGACCAAAATGGGTTCCACCAGAAACCCCAATTAAGTTGGAGGTAAAAACCAACCAACTAGCTTCCCGTTGATTTTCCCAACAAACCCAACCCAATGACCTGATCCCAGTTCTGATACACCATGATACACCCGTCTTTGGTCCAAGGAAATTTGCCCGACCCATGCAGAAAATCACGCCTCAGGCGCAGGGAAGTTGCATGGAAATGGCACCGGGAAATTGAGTCCAGGGTTTCACCGGGAAATTGACTTCAGGGTTTCTCCATAAATGGGGCATGGTATACTGCACAATTGTTTTTTAAATACAATTTCACTAGGAAAACATGATGATCCACTATGGGATTTGGTGTTTTCCATGGGTTTCCCGTAAATTTATGTAATACACATTCTCAATCCTGGTATTCTGCTGTTCACTCCGCAGAAGCTGGTAGTTATGGAGTTATGGATGTTCATTCCCCGCAGGAAGGATCTAAGAGGTCTCAATACCCACATTCTTGGCCCAAAAGAATCGAACAGCGAACACCTTGGGCCATCATTGAGTTTCCGATGCCAGACTTTTGGGTGGAAAGATAGGGGGAATTTAAAGAGCGCATCTTGAGTCATTGGGCACGTTCATTATTTTGCAGAAGTTTGAGTCTATTCAATTTCAAAAAAAGATGATACCTCTGCAGAATTAACGTAAATCAGTCATCAAAACAACCCAATTTTTGATCCAAGAATTCCTCATGACTGCCACGTCATAATTTTCAGCCATCCTCCAATGGCCCCCAGTTGGAAGTTGGCCTACAATATCCTATAATCCAATAATATCCCATCTAACTAGAGCTATTACCACAAAGCCAATTCGTGAACCCAGTTACCCTCTGGTTGCTCTTGAAAATGGCTATTGAAATAGTGGATTTTCCCATTAGAAATGGTGATTTTCCATAGTTATCTATATAGTTTACCAGAGGGTAATTCAACCAACTTAGCTCATGAGTTGGGGCCCCACAAGCGGCTTCAAGTTCACCAAGGGGGTGAAGCCCATTGGTCAGCCGGAGTTGCATCGAAGTAGGCGGAGACGGTTCCGTGGTGAGAGGGCTGGAAAGTCACCAGACGTCAGGGTTCCAGGGTCCCCCCAAAAAATGACAACTACAATTCCAGGAGTTGATACATAGGTGATTTGTAAGAGTGAAGAAATCCTGGATTTTCAAAGTCATTTTTTTCTACATATTTGGTGGTCTATAGTTGTTGTTGTATTTCAGACTTTCGAATTGAGATGCTGGTGCCCTGGTGAACTAGTTCAGGTGGAGCCCGAGATCTGATTTGTGATCAAGGCGAATGAACATCCTAATTGCAAGAACGGGCCATCAGGGAAAATCCAGAAGGGCTTCTCTTATCTTATATGCGCTGCAAACAAAATTTGTGGATTTTCGGAACCTCACCAGAATCATCGTCGATCCAGCACCTGCTGGTGAATTCCTACATGTGCTGCCGGAACTTGCGCCTTTGAAATGAGCGGATTTCTTGTTGCTATTGACTAACCGACCCATTTCGGATGGTAAAACCCTCTTCTTCAACAGTAACAACTTTTAGTTGGCCAACAAGCAATCTCCAACCTTGTTGTTGGTCACACAGGACATGATTCTTGGTCAGATCCCAGGTTTTGGTTGGTGAACTCTTCAATTTAGATAATAAAGACGTCCATTTTTGGATAATCTCTGGTAAACTAAGATAGCTATTGAACATGGTGATTTATAGTGAATTTTCCCATTGAAAATGGCCATTTTCAATAGCTGTGTTAGTTTACTAGAGGGTAAATCAACAATTTTTGACCCATAGAAACCGCATCAAACCGCAATTCAGGCCGAGTCTGCCGGTGCACCACCGCCCCAGTCGCGGTCCTATTGGAGGTCTTTCCGGTCCTGCAGGGGGTCTCCATCTCGGTAAATGATGAAGAATCCGGGGAATCATCGCAGAAAACGAGTCAGATGTTGTGTTTTTTTTTAATCTCACTTTTTCTTCAAACACATTGATAGGATCTTTTAGGTCACCAAGAAAATGGGCATTTCCTCGACCAAAAGTTGGATTTCAAATGACCTCTGTAATGATGTTACCAACTGCGGGGGAGTGGCATTTCATTCACAAACATAAGGAGCGATTCCAGCTTTTGCGACCAGCAATGCAGATGTGAACCTAGCCAGAAAGTGGACATTTCACCACCAAACATGGGACTTTGGTCCACCAAGATGGGAAAACACAAGCCAAACATGGGAGAACTGTGTGAGGGCTGAACATCGTTGGTTACAGATAGATCTATTTTTGAGGGTCAATAACTTCAAGCCAGCACATACACACTCTAGGACTCTAGGAATGTGGGTATGGTCGAGATCAAGTAGTATAATGTAATATTGAGACTGAGATACATTAAAATACATTGGAATACAGTGGAATATTCCAATCATCCACCAAAGTCTGTTGCCTATGCAATACTGCAGATTCCGTTTTAGGGTATATTGAAAAATGCAAAGACTAAGGCGTTAAGATGTGGATATTGCTACGATTTTCATGGGATTTCGTAAAAATCAGGGGTTTCTTCCAGGACTTTCCCCGCCCCAGCCCAGCCAGGAATGAGCCCTGTGACAGCGGGGGGCCGCCTTTCGCTCCAACTCAACAGCGTTGGGGTGACTCAGTGAAGCGCGTTCTTTTAATTCCCTCTGGTAAACTAAGAGTTTGTGGACTGGAAAATCATCATTTCTTTGTAGCTAAAGCAACGAACTCAGTAGCCATTTTTCAACAGCAAAGTGTTGAATTACCAGAGGGTAACGGCCTGCGAAATTTGCCAATTTATGCAGGTGGTACACTGACACAACAAATGGGGATTGAACCCCTATGAAGATTGTAACGATGGAGATATGTTGCTGTCAATGATAAGAGACCTAACCCCTTGGACTACATTGGACTACCAACACAGATTTAGATGTGCCAATTTGAATATATGCCCTGCAGAGTCAACTCTCCCATAGCTAGAGAAGACATCGTCTTGAAGAGCCAACTCACTTTTTCTGTACAGCAAGTACTTGTGATTCCCTTTTTTCAGCAACTGTTACTTGGGACTCAAATCATTGACTCCGTGTTTTTTTTTCCCCGAAATCTGGGATAGACATGGCATGTTTTTTCCGGAAGCCTGCTGGGGGCATCCCTATTTTCTCACCGAAGATCTGTGGGCGCCCTCCGAATCCTGAGGATATTGCGAGTATGGTGCGAGGTGGGTCCCAGTTGTGCCACTGTTGCAGCGGCAAGGTTTGGGGCTTGTTGCGGCGGCATGTGCTGGCGTCACGTCAAACTCGCATTCTCTCAGATGCGAGGTAAAAGGTACTCTCCCAAAAACTAACGTTGGACAAAAAAAAACAATTGGATTCCATGTTACGGTCAAATATCTCAAGTGTAAATAGATACTTGTAGTAAATGGAGCATGGGCGTTGAATTTCCAGAGGTATGGAGATCCAATTTCGAGTGAAGCTTTGACAGCTGAAACCCTACTATTTTTTTTCGATACACAACTAGATGCCCACGTGTTTTTGACGAAAAGAGATATGTTTTCCCATCACCCCAGTGAAAGTGAAAAACTTTTAGGATCGACAACTCCCAGCATTGTTCTTCGAAATGAGAACTACGGAAAGCACCTTTTTTTGGACACATTTGATGGGTGAATCCATGGTTTCCTGTAGATTTTCCCTTCATCGAAGCCGTTGAACCCAGCACCACCTGCGGGTTTTCGTCGTGACAGGCGAAAGTCCTCCTGAGCTACGACAACCCCGGGGCCAGATCCTCAGGGATTTCAGGAAATTCTATGGGGGCTCCATTTGCCACAACAAGATGTAGGAGTTTAGCTCTGAAAATCGAAGAAACCTTTAAATCCACTGGTGAATTCCAACAAAAATCCACATTTTTCATGGCATTCCATTGGGGGTATAGCCTATGAAATCCGACAAACCCAAGGAGTTTAGCCACAAGTTTAGCCACATTTGAAATGAGGAGGGAAGCAATATATGTTATATTACTTTAGTGACTTTGTGCTGCGTCTCTAGGGCTACACTGCGAACTTGACTGTATCAGAAGAGAACAACATATGTTATATACAGATATAAAGATATATAAAGTATGATATTCACATTGGAATTTGCAGTGCCGTGCCCCATTTTCTGACCCACCCTTAAATGTTGTTGTTGGCTTGGAAAACCTGCCCTGGGATGATCTCTATAGTTGGTGAATCCAGCATCTTGGGTGGATGTCTGAGATTTGGACATGTTTTTTTTCGTTCAGTCGTCTTATTGGACCCCAAATTTTTTGGGTGACTTTCGTCACATGGGTTTTGGCATGGTTTGGCCATGACATGTGCATTTTCCATGATTTTTCCCAACAAAATCCAAGCTCGTGTGCCCTTACATGGGACATCATGGGACTTGAGGTCGTCAGACCTGCAAGACTAGCACCTTACTGGGCGGATGGCAACCCACCTGTTTCGACGAGGCGCCAATGCCCTCTGGATGGTGGGAGATATTTTGGGTTGGCGAATTCCGGAGCTATCTCAGCCACTGCTATTTTCTATATGGCTACTTATTATTGTATAAAATGATGATGATGATGATGATGATGATGATGATGATGATGATGATGATGATGATGATGATGATGATGATGATGATGATGATGATGATGATATACATTGACAGCAAATGAATAGTATTGATTGGAAGATATGGGCATCATTTCACCCTGGAAGTTTCACTGGTCACCATCTGACAAATGGGATAGAATAGACAATAAGATGGTAGTTTAGTCAGTAGTCGCTTATAGCAACCGAACATGGGGATTTATTAACGCACTCACACAATTGGTTATTTTTAGCATAACACAATCTCATTTTTTGATGACATGACACTTAGCCATGGTTTTGTAGCAATGGGTTAGAGGGTGATAACTAGTGATAACAGTGGTTATCAATACTGTAGTGAGAAGGCTATGGCAAATCTGATTTTCTGTCCTTGATGGACAGCTTGTGACTGGTTAGTGATTGAAACATGCATTTGGCATTCCAAACACTGGGATGTGAAAAACTGTTGTAAGGTTTCGGACCACATATGGAACGTGATGGAACTGTAAACCATCCCCGTTTTTGTCGATGATTTTCCTAGCTATGAACCTTCAATTTTTGATGGGAAGTTTCCAGCCAGCCATGTTTGCATCCCTCTTTTGGTGGTGTTTGGTCAGCGGCCACCCTTTTCCGAGGTCTTCTCGCACGTGAAAAGCGTGGATTCGAACACAGGCGGGTCCAGTTGGTACAGTAGTGCAGCTCCTGACCAAGAAGCATTGGGAGAGGAGCCAAACGAGAGGTGGTGGTGACCAATTAGTAAATGGGAACAACATGGAACAACTGAACCTTTGTGCTTGGGTGCAATATTCTGAACACGTTGGTCTCTGTATTTCTATCCGTAGATATCCACACATGTACATGCAAAGACTGTATATGTATATATTATTGATTTATACTATGCCGCAGATGCTTCTTAAGTTGGAATGGACTGATGTAAACAACTGGGGTATAGCCAAATGATCATCTTCGCCAGTGTCATCCCCCAGCACGTTGCCCCGTGGGAGGTTTGCTCTCCAATGCGGAGAGGTGGGAGCAGGGGATGATTGATTACCCTCTGGTAAACTGTTACATAACTATGGGAATTCCACCATTTTTCATGGGAAAATCCACTATTTCTATGGCAATATTCAATAGCAAACTGTTAGTTTACCAGAGGGTATGCTTCTATGACTTACTGGTGCGAAACGTAGGGAATGGGGGTTGCTGGGATGATTATGAAAATGCTTATTATAGGTCAGCAACCCCCATTCCCTAGTAAGCACAAGTAAGATGAGTGCGTAAGACCCCATTCTCTTCCTTTTTTGGAGGATCCAAGATGATCCAAGTTCGATCGATTGTTATGAGTTATGAGTATTTAATCTGGAAAACCCAATGCCATAAACCTACCATTTGGGGGTTTTGCACGATCCCACCAATAAGAATTGTGAGTTTGGGGATGATTTATTGTTGGGTTAGCCACATTCCCCGCATCCATCAGGGTTCAATCCAGCATTGCTCAATAACGCCAGGGCGTCTGACAAGGTGCTAAGGGGGGGGGGCGGCTGACGCTCAATGGAAAAGTTGAACCCAAATCCGGGGATTGAACTTGAACCAGAAAACATCTATGGGTGAATAATGGTGAATCATGTTTGACAATCCTGTTTTGGCCATTTGTTATATATATATATATTTCTAGTTAACTATCAGGGGTCTGCCATTTTTGTTTGATTCTTTTTTTGCACCTCCCACGCTCCGCGCCGTCCATGCCATCAACACCATGGTAGAAAGGACCAACTAGGTCGTTGCTGGGGAATGAAGAGATTCAAAGCGAGGAGTGGCACTTCTGTTGTGGACTTTCAATAGACATCACATGACATACATGGGGATGAATCAAAACTTATATACTATAATTGCTTAAAGGATCTCAAAGGGTTATTCACATCCACGAATCCCAGCAATTCTGGGGGTAAAGATCAGGGGATTCCATGGGCGAACTGACCCAGTTCTTCATCCAGTTGATGCCGTTGGTTCTTTCTTTCTGGAGTGACAATATCAGTCTAACTTGGACGTTGACAAAAACAAATAGAAACAATATATCTTTAGTGAACCTTTAAATTGGATAGAATCTAAAGATTTAGGATTGAACACTCGCCCAGTAAAGCTTACCTTGAGATGAGTGCAGTATGTCCTATTCAAGGTGACAGACCCCAATTCAAAATAGGTCATGATTCACTGTTCTTTTCCAGTACATTCTCATTTTCACTAGGTTCACCCACTCACCAAAAGTTGTGGACCCCTCCCCACTTTTGGCTGCAGACTCCCCACCCTCTCTTATTGACCAAACGACCTGTAACTTGTCGCTCAAACACATTCAGATACCAAACAAGCGGCCAGTTTGGAAGTCTTATGGTCTCCAACCCTCGAAGATCCTGTAATTTGTTGCGATTTCTTGCTGAACTCCCCATGTTTTTCACAGCTGCCCCTGCTCCTTGGCCCGGCGCAGGCACCCAACCGCGAGCTCATGGCGCGGGCGCGCGGGTCAGGGTGCCTGGAGCATTCCTGGATAGTTGATTGAGTAGATACCCTTTGGGAATCAGTCACATGGTGAGTTGGAAAATTACCCAACTATATATTATATCTATATATATCTATATATACACATACAATAGATGATTTTCCCATTTAAATGGTCATTTTTAGGACATTTCCCAGCTAGCCATGTTTGATTGCCGGAGGGTAGATGATTTGTTGTGGAATTGCACACATTGACAAACTTATATAACACATGGGACTTATAAACATGATATGACCAACTTACCAAGCATGTGCGACCCGCCAGAGATCCTTTTCATGGTGGATCAAGACCAACATGACCAAGTGAGGAATAGACCAGGAAAACTTGGGCAGAAACTCAAAGACCGGAACACCACTTTCTGCTTGAAACTGCCATGTTTTCATACCCAACCTCATTTCACTAGTGGGAGTTTCTATCTTATTACAGCATTCAGAATCCAGGGGTCGCGCCGCGGCAATTGCTTGTATCAGGATAAAAGTTGGTGAAATAATCCCGTTGAGATTGAGAGATAATTTATCACAGTAGATGACTTCAACCCAGAAAAATCAACCATTCTTTGCAGATTTCCGGAGAGATTCTGGGAGTGCTCACTTGGTGCAATCCCTTGGCCATCAGTGACCAACTGATCAGCCCAGGTTAGTGAAACGCATTGCCTTAGATCCCAAAGTCATCACCAACGAGTCTGAGGGAAAATCCTGATCGCCATCGATAGCTGATCCTCCCCGGGAGGTGGCTTTACAGCTGGATTCCTCCAGTGCTGCTCCAGGGTGCGTATGGAAAAAAGTGGAAAGCATCGTATGGAATCCCATTGGCACCTCATGATGAGCCATCTGGGCCTTACAAGGTCAGGCAGTGGCCATCAGTGGCCAAACCAGCACATCCATTCTCAAAAGCTTGAAGTCGAGTGAACCTTGGTGCAGGATAGTCCTTTGACATGGTTTATATATGTTTATGTATGATGTATCTGTATACAGATGCACGATGTGATATGAACCCCAATGAATGTAGTTTTTTGAATCCGATGTCTCACCGGCCATCCATTTTTTCTAAGTTCAAAGAGCTGACCAATTTCTTTTCAGCCGATGTGGCAGCATCCTGGATGGCAGAGGTTGCGCTGGTGGATTGATATTCATTGCTGGTTGGAAGATAGGGATGGGTGCCCAGTGGACCAACTGATTTTGACACACTCTGGGAGTGAACAAGTCCCATTTTCGTCTTTTTTTGGGTTGGTATATGTTGGTATACTTTGGACCCCCGAACCGATTTTTGTTGAGGTCTGAATGAGGAAAGCAACGAAACCATTGAACGAGGATATTAGAGGATCCACTTCGTGGCCCTTTGGGACGGTTGTTCATGAAGCCCTTTAGATGTTCCATCATGTTCCAGGTACATGCAGGGAAGATGCATCAACTGTTTTTTTTTAATGTTTAACTAAAGGTATATTCAACATTTGGAAGTCGTTGCATGTGGAAAATTGGGACATATCATATTGGGATGTTTTTTCAGATGTCGCCCACGGCCCGGAGTATAAATCTTTTCTAAGACCCAGAGTGGAAATGGCAAGCACAGCATTTCAAATAAATGCTTTTTCGAACAAACACAAATCCAGTTTTCCTTCTCTGCGTTTGAGTGGATATCTCAAAATCGATGACCTACCCGTTCAGCTAACTTGAACAACTCCTACTTGAAAGACTGTGGGGTACCCATGACGCTGCTTTGATTCGGACTATCCTTATGTTTGTGACATGTATATGTACATTATATATATATATACTATATATATATATATATACATATATAGCCCCATGTCTGCTGGTAAAATCCTTACTTTTGCTGGTAAGGTATCCTAGGTTTGCAGGTTGAATAGCATATTGAAGTGATTACAGCTTTTGTTATGTCGGCTATTTTGGTTGGTTATTTCTCATCTGAATCATCATTTTCGTGGATAAAGCATCAGTTAAATCATCATTTTGGGTTGGATTTGTGGATCAATCACGATCAATCTCCCCAGTGCGTCTGATTACATCTCTCATTTTTTTTCCGCGAACCCCCGGAAGCGGCCGATGAAGCGGCCGATGAAGCCCGCCGTGGCGGTTTGCGATACATTAGTGTCCTGCAGCCGTGAGATGTTAGGCTCCTGGACTGAGCTCCAAAATCCGACAGTTTCGGAAATCCCAGAAATTGTAGAGCATGGACACAAGCCATGGCCACCATGGGCAATTTTGAGACATCCTGAGGATGAGAAATAGTAGCCGATTTTGGGGAAACTTATCCAAAATGGGAGCCCCGACCCCAATGAAGATGATCTATGGACCAGTATCAGCCCCAAGTCTACTTGATCAGTCTACGGTGATGATCAACCTCAAGTTCGCAAGTTCGCCACTTGTATACAACTGGCTAGCACCCCCAAACATCATGACATACATCATTGGGACATGTCAAGATTATTACCGGAGAAAATGATAGAACATACAGTTACTATCCATTTAGCTAACCTCATAGCCCCGTCAAAGTACTGCGATAGCCGCTAGAGCATCGTCCAGAGCCGCCCGATCTCAGCTGCTCAGTTGCTTGCTTTGCAAGTCGATGACGGCCCGCGCAGCCACCGTCCGGTCTCAGCAAAGCTGGAGCGACCATGGTGGGGTGTACAGCGCATTTGGCGTGCCGTGGGAATTGAGGAAAAATGGGAAAGACACAGCTCACTTCCAACTTCTTGTGGTGGGACTTCTTGTTTCATATTTTCGACAATTAGGCTTATTTTTTGTTCAATATTTTCAAGCTTGCAGAAAACAACTTGAATCAGATGGAGATGAAGGAGCAAAACCTTGGTTGTGGGGCATATGCTTGCGTCATGTTACCCTTCCCACCATCGGCTCAAAGATTAGCTGATGGGTGCACAGCCCGCACCACTTTGCTGTGCCAAGACAATCATGGAACTTATGAAGCCCAACAGCAACCTCCCAAGCCCACCATGGAAACTCACACTGCCCAGTCGCGTGAGCAACTCCATTAGGAAATCCTTCAGACAATCCTCGAAAAACGGCGACGCCATGATGGATGGAACACTTGGTTGAGGCCAGCACGGCTGAGTGGGGCATTATGTTGACCAGGTAATTTTACAGCGCCTAAATACCTTTAACATACCCTTACTTAGGGAATGGTTTATACTAGTTTATACATGTTTATACCATCCATTTCTGGTTTTTCTGAGACATTTGGGTATGGTTTATTGATGTTTATTGTGCTTGATCTCCCTCAAGAAACGTGGAACATGGTGATATCAAGCAACAAAAATAGACGTACTGTGGGGTACATATATCCTTGGTGATTTTCGATACCATGATTCTTTCCATGGGATGATTCGCTCCTGGCTGACTCAGCACCAACCAGATTTTCCAGCTTTAGGACCTCTTTTGGGATCCACGAAATAAGCGTACGGTACGCTTTCTTCCACACATTCTATGCAGCATATAAGATTTATTATGATTTATTGATATTTATTGGTTATTTTTGAATAACTTTTGACAAGAAACGCTTAAGGGCTGTTGACTTGTGTTCATCAAATGACAGTCAGTGGTTGGTAGGCCATGAAATGGGGAGTCTACCTGGAATCTTACCTAGCAATGGACAATTTACCATAGAAATATCATGAAATATCCAGATTCCAGATATGCAGATGGCTTTCAGACGAGCCATTCCTGATGACTGGAGGGTAAACATCACCAACACAGATGGTGCTCAGCACAGTCATCACTGGCCCTGACAGTTCACCCTGCTGTCAGGTTGAGAATATCTCTCATGGGCCAGGCACGTTGAGCGTTGACACGTGTTTGACGGAGCAAGGTGGATTTGATTTAGATTCATTTGTGAAACATGCTTTCCTAGCTGGGAAAAACATGGGAAAATCATGGGAAAAACATGGGAAAACAATGGAACACATACTTTACCAACGAGATATTTTCCATGTTGATGACCTTGTTGTTAAGCTATCATTTTTTTTGTCTAAGTCTTTGGACTTGCTCTGCGCACAACGGCCCTTTGCCTAGGCGTCCACCTCATGGTGCACCGAGGCCTTTGGGGAAGCGAATGGTCTGACCGATCCTTTCTTGGTCCCCGTTTTGCGAATTGAAAGCTTGGTGAGATCCCTTTTTCATTGTTGAACATCCCTACATATCACTATTGTTCCTGAATTCCAAACATGTTTGTTGGTCCACTTCACAAGTTCTGTTGGTGGAATTCCTATCTTTTCATAACTTGTGTGTCTGACAGCAGATTGTGCCTTGCTTGAATCTCAATTGTTTCTATCTGGGTACACACCATTCATAAACCAGTTTTGGTGGCTTCGATCCCGTATTTTTGCTCGGTACCATCGTTTGAAGCAGATATAATTTCTCCGATGTTCTCAGTAATAAGGAACCATGTGTGTATATTTATACATGCTTACCCAAATGTAGTTATATAACCATATATGAATATGTGATATATATATATATACAGTTTGGTAAAAGTATAGTGTATGTATACACTCACAATATATATATATATAGATTAAATACATATACATTCTTACATATTCTTATCCTTACCCATATACAACGCAGAACACATCTCTTGTTCCCTTCCCTTCACCATCCGAGTTGCTCCAGGGCCTCCCGGATCATGATACCATCGCCTGGGCCCTGAGCAGTCCGGCCATCCGGCGCGGGGCCTCGGGTGAGGTGAGTCTTTTTTTTGGGACATGGGATGAAATTTGCAACCGATAAATGGTATGTTTGATGAAGAAACAATGGAGATGTGATGCCAACAGTGGATGATAAAAAGGTTGATTTTTGATCAAGATAAACCGATGAAATATGATGAAATACCTAAGTTTTAGGTGGATCAACTTCCATAAACCTCAGCTGTTATTCGGGGGGATGGTAGGTTTTCATCAAGAAACAATGGAGATGTGATGAGAATTTGATCAAAGTGTTGGAGACATTCTTGGTCGCCAACAATAGGGAGATGATGCGACAATCGTTGGTTATTTGATGTTATTTGAGGATTTGATATGACTTGATGATTTTCCATCCTCGGATCACGTTTTGAGGAATCGTGTCATTATCTATTATCATGAGGAATTGTCATGATGGGGAATTGTATGATGGGAATGCCACCAGGAGATATATAATCAACGGTAGATTGACCAACAATAGTGGGTAGATGGAGGTCTACATATGGAGATGGAGGGGGGTCAGAATGTATGACTTCCCTGAACCTGCTGTTTTGTTGTGCAAGCAGAAGTGATGGTAGGGGAAATCACCAATACCAACCATTCGGGTCAAAGAAATAATGTTGGCAAAGCAATAATGAACCTTAAACCATCCCCAAAATCACCATAAATGGGTGCTATAAACCATCAGAAAATGGGTGGTTTATTATTGCTTTACCTTTACCAACAAAAAGAAATATCATGATTTGCCCAGATCCAACTCTCGCTTGGACCAACTCTGGGATTTGGGTTCCAGACACTTTGATTTGGCATGTACTACTGTAACTTTGATGCAGATACCATTCCTCTTGGACTCCAACTATGCATTTCTTTTTTCAACCTAGTGGAAAGTTGATATCATCATAGTTATGATATTCGCATTTAGGTGAAGCTCACCCCCATGATTCATAGCCCACTGATTGAAATTTCTTTGCTTACCCTCACTGAATCACCTGTCAACCAACAAGTCTTAAATGGTTCGCCAACCACTAGGAGAATCAATTGGTTGACTTCTGAACGTTCAAGTATTAATCCTTGTTGGGCAATTTCCAACCAATTGATTAGCCTATCCCCCCTCGTTTATAAGCTGGAATACAAAACAGGTTGCAAGCCACTTCTTTATTTGAAGGATATATATATATATATAAACTTTTTACATCTGAGATGATACGAATTTTTGGAGAACGAAAGAATATTTTATCATTGTTCTATCCTCATGGTGTGCAGATATTAAGTGTATATCTACCTATGTACCTATCTACCTATCTATAGCTCCGCCGAGGCCGCAACGCTACAGCTCGGCACAGCCGAACGGTTTGTCCGACCTGGACGAACTGCTGGCGGGCTGCTCCTTGACAGAACTGACGGGATTGCCTGGGTTGGTTGATGCTGATATGTTTTCCAATTGGTTTTCAAATGGAGGTTTCCTAAAATGGGGCTACCCCAAAATAGATGGTTTATAATGGAGAAGCCATCTATTAATGGATGATTTGGGGGTACCCCCATTTTAGGACACCCTCAAATGTTCTGAGATGTTGGGATATTATGAGGGTAGATCCTTTTCCCCATTGAAATTGCCAGAAATTGGTTGATGTTGATATGTTTGATATGGTTTATCATTGGTTTAAGGTCGGACCAGACCCCTGAAATATCTTCTGATGTAAGATGATGGTTTGGTACTAGCTTCATGGGGTCATTTCTGATTAAAACTATGGGTTTGGAAGATGAATCGATTGTTGCAATTGATTTGGTTTGGGCAAAATGAAGGAGTGTATCCGGCCCGACCGATAACGATTTTTGCTTGATTTTCAAGAAACCATGGGATATTGTGAGAAGATCATAGAAAATTGGGAACAACAAATTATGATTAAATCATGATAAGACCCATGTTTCCACCACCATTTTTCCCATGAACATCGTCATTTTGGGGATCCATCGCATCCATTTTTTGGCTTATCCCGAGGTCCCCGAGAGCTTGCAGAGAACCTGCGAGAAAGTGGGCAGGCCGGCAGAATAGGTAGGTTAAATGATGGTTAATGGTGGTTGATGATGGTGGTTAATGATACTTAGTTAGTGGGTAAATCATTTAGTGTTTTATGATGGTTCATGATCATGGGAACTGTCTCCGGGAAGTTTTGAATAGGTAAAGGATCGACCTAAATGGTGATTTTAAGCCTTAAAACTTGGGATGTACTGGGATCCGAATGGGACACCGTCTGGGAATGACTCACACTTTGCGAGTGGGACAATCATGCTTTTCTAATAGGTAAATGATCTGTTTCTATGGCCATGTCTTCCATAGCAAACTATGAAATTGCCACAGGGTAATGGGTGTAATCATGGCTATTTACATCTATTTACTGTGCCTAAACTAAGATATAAATACTATATATACATGATAAGAAGCAAGCGCATGATGGCGGGGAATATTTTAATACCACGAAAACAATTGGCTTAAGCATCACCAAATAAAGGGCGCTGATCCCTGCTTCCCTACATCTCGTACGATTTCCGTCTGGCAAGCGAATCATGGAACATCCCCATACAGTAGAATCTTCCCTTGATATAGATGGTTATACAGGGGTTTTCCAGTAGCTTTTTCCAAAATGGGATGGGTCCCTTTCCATGGCAATTTGATTTTCAAAACGTTTTTCTAAACGATGGGATTGTTTTTTTATTCTCCCTATATTGTGTCCCCCCCAAAAAGATAAATGAAAAGTAATGAAAATTACGATCATTTTACCAGTATTATTTCCTGTTTTTCCTCATTTTTTGGGGGGATTTTCATCGGGAAAATGCTGGGTTCTCGGCCCGGAGGCTGCGCTGCTGAGATGTAAACCTTGGCTCAGCAGCGGAGCTTTGCGCGGCCTGCAGCGAAGCCTGCAGGTGGGGTCGGGGGCGAAGGCCTCGAAATCTGTGGAAAATCTGTGGAAACTCATTGGATCATAAAGTTGAGATTGGATTCATTAAGGATGTTTGTCGACTTTTGCAGGAAGGAAATCTCAAGAACTTACATGTTCACTTGTTTTTACATTGATTTTTCAGGATTGCAAACTTCCTCCCTAGACTTATTGCAAACACATTCAGAGAAGGTAAACTTCAACCCTACAGACTCATGTGTTTTGCGATCTAGAGCTTATTACTTTGTCCAGAAGTGTTGGGTCATGACAATCTCAAACAACTGCGGATCTTACCATCGGGAACCTCCACCAAGATGGGGACTTGAGCCCAAGCGTCATAAAATAAGTGAGGATATCGCCAATGTACCAAGGAGTGCACTTAATCAACAAACCCGAGAATTTGATCTGCAATTTGCCACATGTGCATAACAAACCTGCATGAGCTGGAACATGTCCACCGCCGGATTTTTTCCACCTTTTCTTGTCCGGCAATTAAACCGTTTTTGCGAACTGGAACATGGCCTGTTTACTTCGATGATTTACTGATTCAAAATGCGTGACTTTCCAGTTCGCAAACTGTTTGTCATTCCCAGAGGGTATCCCATTCATATCCCAGTAAATCCCAATGATTGGTTCCAATTTTTTAAGGTTGAAATCACCACATTTAGTTCGTTGATTTGGCCATGAAAAACCTCCCAGAACCGCTTCCCGGTTGGCGCAACCCCAACATCCCACGACGTGCGCACCGCCCAGTGTGCCCAACTGAAGAACACGGTGCATCGCTACAGGGACATCGAATCTGCGGACCAGTTGCCTGGCGGAAAAGCAGCAGTCTAAAATGGGGGTACCCAAAAATGGATGGTTTATAATGGAAAATCCTATTAAAATGGATGATTTGGGGGTACCCCTATTTTAGGAAACCTCCATATGATATGTGTATTGAATACCAAGCAAACAATGTGGTTGCTATAAATATTTTTATAAATACCCGATGCTAAATCACCAAAAAGCTGGGAAACTTGGAAATATACGCCATTTCATAATTACCTGGAAACACGTTTTTTTCTTTTTTGGGATGGCTATAAACTTATTCAAACGTGGGAATTGAATTGCATTTGAATTGTTCCAATGGTTGATCCAGACAAATGAGCATGAATATGAATGAACGCCTCAACTTTTGTTGACAAACACGAACAAGCTTTTGTTTGTTGGTCAAAAACCATATATTGCTAATGGCTCAAAATTATTACCTTCCCCCAAAAATACATGGTTAGATAGTGCTAACAAAGAATAACATTATACAGCTTTACACCAAAATAGATGCTTCACGAATGTTGAATACTAAAGATACTTCAATTTCGATGGATGGTATAGTGTCTCAAAACGGACCAGCACATGATTCTAAATTAGTCATTTTTTGTGTGAAGTCTCATGGTTTTGGGGTCCTCATTTCAAAGAAACCACCGGTTTTTGCCATCCAACCGTGGACATATCTAGCAACCCCAACAGCGAATGTACACTCCCCCAACTTCGCCAAGATAAGAACATTAAATAAACAACAAGAAAGACATGTTTAAGATAGAAACCACATGTTTCTTCACCAACTTAGGTTAAGTTCAACTTGGTTCTAACATTCGTAAAGGCAGGGTTTACTACGATTACAACTTCTAAACCTGCAACGAATATTAACCTCCATATTATGAACCATGTGGTTATAATCCGTATTCACCACGATTATAACCATTGGATGGATTAACCATTGATGGATTACTGGTGATGAATAATCCATAATCGTCCACATAGGAAACAGATTTCCTTCCGCCGACCTTTGTCAGATATGGCTTCGCGGTGCCGGTGTCAGTGCCCTGGGCCGAGTTGGACCTGGATCACGTCATCAGTGCGGGACAGGTGGCTGCGGCGCTGCGAAGCTGGTGATGGGGCGATGGAGGGAGGAAAATGTGAGGGAAACCATGGGAAAACCATGGGAAAACCATGGGAAAATGTGGGGAAACACCAGGAACACAGATGGAATCTATGGAACTGATTGGCATTTTTGTTGGCTGGTTTCTTGGCCGGATTTAGAAAGCAAACATGGGTCATGCGTGAGCTTGGCTGGGAATTTACTTGTTTTTGGGGATTATGGGATGGTTTCATTGGCCGAGGAAAATTTGATTAGCAAGAACATGCGATATTACACATATTCAAAAATATCTGGATTGAACTCACATACATGGGAATTAAGCCTCCCCCAATTCTATTTCAAAAAGGGCAGACCAAAGAGAAAATCCTGGCAAAATCTGGTGGAAGCATCTTGGGGGTTTACCTATATCTCCAGGGGATGATGAATGATGCCATGTTTTCCATGGAGGATTCCATGGCATTGCAGAAACTGGCTATCAATCAATCAATGGCCAGTTCATGGGATTTTTAAGGCTATCTCTGGATCTTGTGCGAAAAGAATTTCTGGTTTCTGATTCGACGTGTGTTTGAGGAAGAGGCAAGGTTGTCCATCCCAAGGATTGCTTTTCTAAAGGGAGTGCCACAGGAGCTGACAAGAAACTGAGGGATGTCAGCCCAAAATGAATGTCGCAGCCAAAAGGTGGGTAAGGTCTTCCCAACAAAACCAGTTTTGTTGGTTCAACAGTTCAACATCTGGTAGCAAACTCCGCTGGACCAAGCTTATCCAAGCTTGGGGTTGCAACCTGGGGGCTCTCTGGATAGGTCTTTTCAGCTGAAGAAGCACAACATGACAAGGCATCTATCGGTGTCAATGGGAGGATCTACGGCAAGCTTCATGGGGACATTTTTTAACCGTGAGATTTGGGGCGCACCCTATTTTTCAGAGAAACCAACATAGAGTCTCATAGAGTTATTCAAACTTATCGGCATTTAGGAATCTCACAGGCTGAGAGCAATACATTTTGATGTAGCTTGCAGTAACCTAAAATGGCGGACTTGGAATCCCCAATTTTGAATTAGAAAACCATCTTCAAAATGAAACGAAGGCAGGTTTTCTTTTGATAGCCAGATTAGATACTCGTCGAGGGTATGGATGCAGCTTGGCTAGATCCGGCTGGAACATCCATCGTTTCAGTGGATGATTCTCCCATTAAAACTGAAACACCTCCGTTTACGTGGGTATATTCCAGAAAACCATGTTTGATTTCCGAAGGGTCTCCCCAATGCTATATCCGATCCCCTCTACCTTCTGGTAAGAATCAAAAATCCACCGATTGGTTCGATGAGTTTCCCCAGCTCTAAACCTCCATAGAGGATTTTCCATATCTTTCCCATGATTTTCCCATGATTTTCCTAGGATTTTCCTATGATTTCCCACTACTTGATACTTGGTAAATCGCATTAAATCACCATGGGAATTCCTGCCCTTCCAGGCCCACGCACTCAATCTGTTACAGGTCATGCATCTCCGTAAAGTGGGGCTGCAGGCACTGCCGCGTGGTTTAGACGAATCTGACCAAAGGTGGGGGATTAAGATATGTGCAGAACACATGAAAACGATACTCAAATATGAGATCATGTTGATTCTTCCCCAAATTGCTCCGTTTACTGAACAAACATTGCTTAGACTTGGGTCGTTTTCATGGAACATGCCTTAGTGAATACACCATACATGGAGCAGTATGGATATGGCATTGTTTCAAAACTTGGGAACCCAATCCACCCACTGTGCGAAGCCGCATTTCGAACTTTATGTGTCTGTAAATTTGGGTATGGACCATAAATGCATAGTCGCATGTATGAGCTAAATGGTATCAAACTAGGCTATGTATCGGCTTTATATCCCTCTATATCCCAGTCAAAGGGTTGTATTCATCTTGCTAACATCTACCCCTACACAAGATTTTGCATGTCTTATGTTCCATGCAACAGATGGGATGATGCTCCTAATTGACCAGTAACTTTTCCAGCAAGAATTGCTAAAGGCGTCAGGGCAAGTGTGGCCGGTAGGGCGATAGTCGCAGATGAATGGCTCGGATGTGACTTTCTGCTTCAAGTAGCCTCTGGTGTCCTCAGGCGTGGCCATTAGAAATCCAAGATAAATGGACGATTCAATGGGAAAATCATCTATATACATGGTGGATTTTCCATTGCCACGTTTGATTAAATGAGATGTGTATGTTTTTTTGCAGCTTGCTCCATTAGGCCATCCGGCAAAACAAGCTGGGCGTCGTTCTACTCGCCGGAGGCGTCAGGGGCAGGAAATAGATGGCATCACTGGCAAAATGGGTACTGGTACGGCTGAAAATGATTGAAGCCAACAAATGGTGGTTAAATACAAAGAAATGACAATTCTTGTGGGTCCGTTGGTGACATTTTTGTTGATCCCTACTACTAAGTACCATGACACCAGGGATCATTGGCCCAAAGAACGCACGTTGACACGGGAAAGTCCTTTGGGTTTGTCATGTGGTACCTCAGAAACCCATGGTTTATCCCAATTTTTGCCATTCTAATTGCCATTTTGAGGCGTATTTCCACATGGTAATACCGTTACCCCATCATTTTCAGACAAACATTTTCCAAAATCATGGGTTTTCCCCTCATGTTTTCCATGAAGCATATGATTTTCTAAATTTCCCCATTGATATGATACCCAATCACACCTTTGAATTCCCAGAGAGACATGTTTCCAGAGAACTTCCAAGCGTAAAAAAGCAGTGGCAGGTGCCAATTGGCGTCTCGGGGGCAATTTTGTGGGCTGCAGCAGCAGGCTCCTGGGGTAATGGTGATGCAGGTTGCATTATCTCGAAATCTGGAGCCTCAAGTCAAAGCACCAGGGTTCAAACACGTTTTTTTTACAGATTCGCAGAAAAATTTGGTCTCCCTCATTTTGAGACAACAGACGATTTTATAATAAGCCTCTTCCGAACTGCCGGTAAATCCCACATTTAGAGTTTGGTTGGTGCACCATGGTCTTCGTTCCATCATTTTCTGTGTGTGAATCTTGGAGATCCCACTATGAGTCACCTTGAAAAAAGCCATGCGGTTCCCACTTGTGTTGGGTAAGTACGAAACATGAGCTATTTGGGTTGGTTCTTAAAAAGAACAAACTGGGTTGTTTGATGTTGTTTGCTACTGAAGGCAATCGAAACCTGTGTGGTTTTGAAGTCAAAAATTGGACCAGATCACCAGCACCTCAGCTGGCGATGTGTAGCGTTTCGCAGCTGCTAGGCTACTGAACTTGAAGAGTGGCAAGAGCATCATCCAGCGAGGAACCTTGGAGAAGGAGTAGATGGGTCAGTGGAGTGATACTTGAAATACCTCAAAAATCCTCAAAATGTATGGCTATATGATAGGGTTGGGATTTAAAATCCCACAGGATCCAGGGCTACAACCCCTTTTACTTGGAATTTTGCTGGGTTCTATAAGGAACTTGGATTTTTTGAACAACTGCTTGAGCAGATGGGTAATATATCAAACTGCTTAGATGTCTTGTTGCTAGTTGCCTTCCCCAATGTTGCGGCTGCCGGAGAACAAATTGAGACTAGGCCTGGGACAAGCGATGGATTTGACATCTCCCCAAACCTATGGACCATTGAGTCTGGGAAGCGACCTGATGGCTGGAGCTCCAAACTCGGATTTTTCGTTGGAACCCCTACGGATCATTTTCCCTCTAATTTGCTGGAAACCAATTTGCGGATAAACAAATCAAAGCAATGAGCTTAGGGCTACGGCATCAAAGGTTCTTTTTGGGCTCACTGGAAACCTGGGAATTTGCGGGTACCCAAAAATGGATGGTTTATAATGGAAAATCCTACTAAAATGGATGATTTGGGGGTAGCCCTATTTTAGGAAACCTCCATTTCATGAAATTTCCAAATTCGCTCATTTTCCCTCAAGGCATCCGAGGGCCGCTGGGGTTTCGCCCAGGTTGATGTGCGAGCGCGTGCGTCGTGTGGCCATGCTCTGCCGAACGGAGGTCCCCTGAACCGATGGAAGCGTTGTTGGGAGCTGTGTTAGTTTCAGTGGAGATACCCTCTGGTAATCAAACATGGCATCGAGAAATCCCCTATTTATAGATGGCTTTCCCATTCCTATCCAATGAAAAGTAGGACTTTCAGTTGCAACGTTTGATTGTCAGATTCTTAAAGTACCATGGCCTTAGTATAGCTAAAAATATGTAGACCGCAATGGATCCGAGCCCCTCAAATTCTTGTACAGAGAATTCTTGTACAATACTCAGACTGTACCTCAGTTTGCGTGTAGAATTGATGTGTTTCATTGGGATTTACTTACAATATGACTGAATGATTTATTGTCCGTGCAAATAAATTATGTTGATGATTGACTGGTTGATTGATGATCAGCCGGCGGTTAGACTATACCTAATATATTGGTGATTGTCATAATTCATAAAATGGGAATCTGAAAAAACATTGCCTCCACCCAAGCTGGCCCTCGGTGCACCAGGACAAGCGATGGCAAAAGCGCATCACCATTCCTGTCCGACGTCCCAGCCTTCGGCAACCGATGATTGCATCCTGTTAGGCAATACAGGATTACCGAGTTAATGGCTACCATACATAATCATAGATAATCATCCTGCATAATTGTATATTGTGTTCATTTCCAGAGTCTTCATTTGGGTAGCATGAATATAATCATACACTCATCCACTAATGGATCAGATCAACAAATAGTGATGAAACCATGTGGTTCAACGTGGTCCAGCCACCACAAGTCAGAGACTGATCACCAGTGCCGAGACGTGACGTGACCCGTTGCCATGGCCGAGGTTCTGGTCATGACATCCAGACTCACTCATCGCTCAGTCTTCGAACACTTTGAGGCCTAGTGGACCAACAAAGACGAGGTGATTGCCATGATGGGTTCCATATAACCCAAGTAGACCTACCAACACACCAAGACTATCAAAACTTTGCCGCCTGGCGATGACATCATGGTTTTTCAGTGGTTTTTGTCTTGGAATCTAGTGAGCATGGATGTCAAGGATCTCAAGTTCTCCCAAACCTAACAGTTCTCGCTTTAAATGATGGGACAATGACTGTGCTAAGAGCTCCTGAGATCTCATGACTCGATTGTCAGACACCTGGCTTTGGGCTTCCACGCATGTTTTTTTTGTTTTTACAAAACACAACTTTTGGGCCAATCTCGACCTGCACCTGGACATTGGAACTGTTTTACACTTGCATTACAACACATTACAACATATTACAACATATTACAACCATTTAAATGTACAACCGTTCTATCCATTTCTATCCCAAGTTTGGTTCTTCAATCTTCCCCACGCATCCTGGTCAGCTCAGAAGGGATCTCGGTGGGATCTCGGTGGTCCGTGAGAGGTAGACCAGGTAGTGGAAGCTAAGGCCGAAGCCAAGGAAACATATGGAAACATATGATATGGGTCTGTCTGAAAATTGGGGATACCCCAACAATTGCTATTTAATAGGGAATATAATCATTCACCAGGGGATTTAGGGGTACCATATTTTCAGACACCCCCATATATGAGTATTATATATTATTGCTAGCTACGACCCGCTCATCCTACTACTAGAGAAACTTGAAATGCCTGCTATGAAATGCTATGAAATGCTAGAAGTTAAATCAAGTTACAAGACTGACTGTGTATATATATGAGTATATATGGGTTTCAAATTCATCGTACCTCGCTGTTCACACCAGAATAGATGGTATCAGATGTTCATCCTCGCTTTAAATGGTGGTCTCAGAGTTGTCATGACCCATACCCACATATAACATCATATAACCATTAGGCAGTACATACCATTTTTTTTGTCGGTGAAGATCCTATGTTATGTTTGATGGGGTTAACATGTGTTAAAATCCAATTCACCGACTAACTAGGATTTTCTTGGGTCGAACTGTTGAAATAGAATCCTATGCTTGTGCCTCACCGTCAGGTAACCTGTTGATGTGAAGATCCAGTTTTTGGTAAAGCCACTGAACATGAATTGGTAAGCACTAAAACCACTGAATCCACCAGTGAGTAATCATTTTTTTCATGTGAAGATCCAATAGGTCCTATGAATTTCCTCACTCCGGTGCTCCTGGGAGGCCAATCAATACTTCGGTTTACATCCGGGCGACGTGATCTTTTTCGATCAACCCGCAGGGGCCCGAGTGACACTGACCAATTGGAGGATTTCATGATTTGGAGTGTCAAAAGGTTGCCCTCTGGCAAACTGTTACACAACTATGGAAAATCACCATTTTTAATGGGAAAATCCACTATTTCTATGGCCATTTTCTCTGTCGCTACGTTGAATTACCAGAGGGTAACTTTTTTTTTCCCCAGAATTATGTATCTCCGTACCCAGAATGGGTGTTCTTTTGCACTGAGAAACAAAACCACGTGGATGGTCGAAATCCCCTACGATGTCACTGGAGATGATGGTAGAAATATGTGGCTAACTGTTCCGACATTTCCTTCTTGTAGGTTGTCAATGGATTGGTTAATGGGAAAATTTACAGGAAACCATGGTGTTTTCCCATCAAATATAGAGGTTTCCTGTAAATTTTCCCATTAACCAATCCAATGAGCTTGGTGAATCATCGTAATTTCGCCAGAAAGATGGTTTTCGGTCCTGACGTTCCGCGGAACATGATCGAGACAGTGAATCCAGTTGGACCAAAGTTGGCATACCAAAGCCACTTGCATACGCTCTGGGAATGAAACCTGCGGTTTGTTGGAACTCTGTTTTGTTTAATGGGCAATGTTAGTGGGAAATCTGTGGGAACATAATTTATTTTCATGAGGTGATGTTCCAGCCAGGTCAAATTACCACAGGGTAACGCCCCTATCCCCAAACGTGCTGGGAGTCTTGGGAGCAACCCACTGTTGACGGCTTCAACGTCCCTGAGGTGTCTCCGGTTCTGGACATGGCTGGGAGATTGTTACCGCAGAGCTTAGGAGGTGCTCAATGGGATGTGCGCAGTGGGATGTTCTCAACTGATTTTACACGAATTCACCTCTAGATGTCATGATATGTTCGTCAGCGATTTACCCTGACAAACTCGAAAATCACACAAATACTGACTTAGTTTGAAACATGGAGACACTAGATTCTCCTGATAGTTCCTATATAATATATAGGACAATCAACAATGGATAGTAATACTAGGGGGTTACTTCAAGTGCCCAATTAAGAGAAACAGCAACACAAACAGCCTGTGATGGATGCAGATGTTTGCACCCCGTGGCCCTCATGTCTTCACATTAAGTGGGTTGTGACACTTGCGACCTTACCTAGCAGTGCCTAGACCCAGACGCGATAAGTTCAGGAAGGTAGCTCACCCCATCTACCCTTGGTACAGAGTATCACTGGGTCATGCATGGATATTCACATCAGTCAGAAACTACTGAATGCACGCAGCTTGTATCCCAGTTGTCAATGGGAGCCATTCAGCCTTGATCAATTCACCTAAAGCTCCATTCTCGCTGATGACATCCCAAACAAATCGGGTGAAGTTCGCATGTTCTCACATGTTCACTGCTTAAATCCAGATTTTGGCGAGCGAAATCCCCATTTTCACTGGTGAACTCCCAAAATTCTCTCGTGATTTTGCTGCTGAAATCATGTGAAATCCCCAACATTATCATCATTGTTCCTGCTTAGCCTCTGGTAAACTGACAGTTTGCTATTAAAAATGGCCATTTATAGTGGATTTTCCCATTAAAAATGGTGATTTTCCATAGTTATGTTAGTTTACCAGAGGGTAAGTCACCATGTTTCATGGAAGTAAGAAGTCCCAAAGTTCGCCGGTTAAATCCTGATCAATCCCCCATTTTCGGAGCATTTTCCAGTGGCAGGTGAGTTTGCTCAGTCGCCGGGTGGCACCGGGGCGGTGCTACGCGCCCTAGTCCGGGGGACCCAGAGCGAGGGGAGCCGCTTGAAATCGTCCCATCCAAGAATTTTGGTTAAATATGAGTGTTTTAAAATCTTGAAACTCAATGTTTGATGCTTAAACATGGTTAAACATGGTTAAAATTGGTTAAACATGGTTCAACGTTGTTAAACATGGTATTAAACCACCATAGATTGAGCTTAAATGGTGGTTTAACCATCAAAATATGGGGGTTTTGTTACGTTCTATGGTAGTTTATAGAACCACCCTGAACTGAGGATAGCCAATGTCATCAAATACCCCCGAAGGAACCCTGGTTGAGCTTTGGATCTATTTATGTTAAGGGCCCAACACATCGGTTATATTTGATAGATCCGGGAGATGAGAAATTCATTGGTGAAGTGAGCCACACCGGTGAGATTCCAAAAGGTTGATGGTTTATTGCTACTAATTCCAAAGGATGATCCAATGATGATGTGTACTATAGTTCTCCAAAATGGATGTTCTCTGATTTGGGGAACCCTTTAACCATGCCCTGGCATTCAGCAGATTCCGAGTCCTAAAAATGATTCCATGTTTGGGTCCTCATTGACATCCATTTATTGTTGTCCTATGTTTTTCCAACATGTCAATGGACAGAATTTCCTTTTTGTATTCATCCTGGCACTAGACTTCTTGGGACGGGTAAAGCTGATGGCTTGAAATACCCGCTGTTCTTGGCATGACGATCCTCATTTGTTCGATCGTTTTTTTTTTTCAAGGGGGTGGTGTTTAAGATCTGATCTTCCTGAGATTCTCCCTCCTAGAATTCGTCGAAAGGAGAATTTGCAGGAAATAATGGAAACATCCGGCAAAAAACCATGGTTATCCATGGTTTTCCTTTGAGTGTTCCCTTCAATTCCAAGGAAAACTATGGTTTTTCCAGGTTTTTTCCACGGTTTTCCCATGGTTTTCCACGGTTTTTCCATGTTTTTCCATAGGTGTTTCTCCATTTTCCCTTATATTGAACATCTCCGTTGTGAAACCCTCGTTGTGACACCGGGGATGGGTCGTGAACTCCGGAGTCGAGCCACCAAGGCCAACTCCTCGGCGCTGGAACAGTGTAGAGACCGTGGAGCCGGAAGCCTTGGTGAATCGTAAGTCCCCTAGTTAATTCGCTTATCCCACTCTTTTTAATGGGGTAGGTATGGTGAAGTCCCCTACTCAAGTGGCTTCTCCCATTTTTCTGAAAAAAAAGGCTTATAAAACTACTGTATATATATATAATAGACTATGTTTACTAAATGTTACCACTCCCCTAAGTGCGGTTATCCCATATATAAATGTAGTACAACTTTTATAACATTTTGCAACTATCGGTGACCAGCCAGTTACGAGCCGTGGGATGACCCTCCAGTCGTACCCTTGGAGGTCGGTGGATGCACTCAGGTGGAATGTTTGCACATCTGTGGCACTGAAAACTTGGTGGCGCGGGTCTGTGACCCCGTCCGAGGGCCCAGGATGCCCAGGACTCACCGAGCCAGGGCAAGCTGGATCAAGCTGGAAATGGACAGCGGAGCTAGGGTATCCCTGAGTGTAGGACAGTGTAGGATCAATAGATATCAATAGCTTTAGCTGCTGTTCATGGATGTTCATCACCCCAGATATATCCAAATACAGGGTTCTGTGACATCTATTGCAGATGCACATGTCATGAAACTGCAACTTCGGCTGAACCATTCATGGCCCTGGTGATCCACCCCCCAATGATGCCCTTATTACCAGAGACCGTGGAAACAAAAACGTGCGCTTCAAGCATCTTGAAGCAATGTGTCCTTTGGACGAAGGAGATGAGAAGGATTGCGACTAGGTTGTTTACATATATGAATATGTTATATTGCTTCTTTGGGATAGCCTGCTCCTAATGCGCAGGGTGTGTGACGCCCGATTTCTTCATACTCGGTTATTCAGACAGTGTGGAGATCACAGAGATCATGTTGCCCCAAGGCCCCAAGTTTGGATTGTGATCCCGGTTTGTGAGCGGAGAACGGAGAATTGTTTCGTAATGTTTTGTTTGTTCACTCCTTTCAAATCAAACTCATCATAGTTTGTTGATTCTGTATGAATATCTCCCAACTTTTGGCTCAAACCCACCATGTTTGATCTCTTGCATGTTTGTTCCATTCGAAGCTTTACCCAATTTTGTATTACTGGTAGCAATATAGACATCTATTTGTTTATACTATATTTTACATTACATATATCAGAGTATATGACTAATTAAGTACGTGTGAAACATATATTTTCTGTTCACAGCTATTGACTAGTAAGGTGAGATTACTATGAATATATTTAAGAACAGTAACCTTTAACATCTATAGATATCTTAGCACCAACATCATGAATATTAAATAATGTTAATATTATATATATACACACATCTAAATTATATTAAGACCATCCACTAGCGTCGTTACATTATATAAGATTATTTATAACACTTGTAACATATTAAGATCGTTTAATTGACATTGAGATCATGAAAATGTTCACCATCTATAGATATCTTAAGATTCATTGAAAACTAGTGTTTCATATCCATCTTAACATTATCATGAAAACTTTCACCATCTTATAACATATTACCCTCCAGCAAACTAACATAGCTATGGAAAATGGACCATGTATAGTTGATTTACCTACTAAAGATGGTGCTTTTCCATAGCTATGTTAGTTTACCAGAGGGTAAGATCCATTGAAATATAGGTATGGTATGGCTCAAAACTATTAACCCTATAATTGGTTGGTTTATGTTAATTTACCATTGAAAATGACCATTTTTGGTACCATAAGTTTGAGCCATAGCCATATGAAGACATATTACCCTCCAGTAAACTAACATAGCTATGGAAAATGGACCATTTATAGTTGATTTACCTATCAAAGATGGTGATTTTCCAGCTCGCTATCTTAGTTTACCAGAGGATATTGGATGGTTTACCCTCTGGTAGTGACTAGCAGTCAGCTCTTGAAAATTGCCATTTATAGTTGATTTTCCCATTCAACATAAGTTTGAGCCATAGCCATATTAAGATCCATTGAACGCCCGACATCCTGTGGCCCCTCCCAGGTCTTCATCGGTTTCTGCCGGCATCTGGACGTGGACTGCGCCGCCAAGGTGGCGGAGCGCAACGACGTCACCGAGGTCATCCACCGGGGTCGCGGACGGGGGCGTGACATGGGAAGGATGGGATGTTCTCTACTGGTGATATAGAACATATATATATATATATATGTACATGTATATATATATATATATGTACATATATATATATATGTATATATATATATGTATATATATATATATGTACATATATATATATATAAATGTATAGACATTATATATTATTATATATATATATATGGGTGGAATGTCTAAGATGGTGATATATAGAATTTGTCAAGATGGTGACAAAGATGCGATATAATGTCTGCAATCAAAGATATAGAATTATGATATATATAGACATAATAGATTACATTATGATATATGGGACAATATATGGGATGTACGACCTGAATATAGAACTGGGGTGTTTTGGGGTCATTGCCCTTAGAAACTCCTCACAGAGAATCTGCATCGGGGATATTCCCACCCAAAATGGCGCAAGTCTTATGCTAATCAAGGCGATCAAGGCGAAGGATACGGCTGAGGGTAAAACTTGAGACCCAGCATGACCCATGCAGAAAATTCATGTTTTAATCATTTGAGAAGTCCTAGGTCCTTATTTAACACTGAATATGATAGGTTTTATAACTTGATATTAATCATATTAAACATCCAATTGTCTGGGGTACCTAATTTTTTTTGGCCTATGTACGATAGTTTCATACTTCAGCATGCAGTTTTCTACTGCTTACATCCTGATTTCTGGGTAAACAGCGGTTGGCTTGACTTAGTCGGATTCATTTTTCGCCATAAATGGCGAGATGTGTCCTACTCATGAATTGCCATGCAGGGTATCTAAGGCCCCCGGCCGGCATGGTGAATTCCACTCTTGGGTTAGCCTCTGGGTATTTAGCCATGGAAAATCCTCTATAAATGGAGGTTTCTAGCTGGGACAATCATCCAAAATTAGCCAGCTATTCCATGGCTATGTTAGTCAGAACCAGAGGGTAACATCTTCATTTGGGTGATCTTGAAATCCACCAATTTCTCTGTGAGATCCCACCGGTGAATCCACGGAGATGGGCTGAATCTAAGGTGTAAAACGAGCTCGGCTCGCTCTGTGAGATTTCCGTATTTCAGCAGGGTTAAAATCCCAAGTGTTGCACATTTTAAATCATTGAATCACTATATTTGTATGCCATTATTACACATTGTTGGAGGTAGATCAGTAGGGTTGACATCATCTTTTATGTGGACAAGAATTCCATTTCTTAATACTCATTGATCAATGGCTTAATATGGTTATTGTTATCATATCTATTAGTTGAAGTCCCCATTTCTGGAGGAGAAACAAACCATATTCCCATATCTTTCCCATTGAATCAATGATGGTATGACACCCTACCAACCATATTGTTTATTATTGTTGTTGGTTGTATATTCAATTAATTACCTTTACATATCTCCAATATATCCCCACAAACGAAATGGTGAGACTCATCAATCAACGATCATTTATAAAGTGTAGCACTATTTTGGTTGGTTACCCTCTTGTAAACTAACATAGATGTGGAAAACCCATCATTTGTAGATTATCTTCCTAGTGAAAAACTATGGGTTTGGCACATCTATGGTGGTTTACCCCAGCGTAAACCATATTGAAAGCGCTGTAAATAGCGGCTAGCCTACTACAACCCTGGTCGGATTTTGTCGCCAGGACGCTGAGCTCTTTGTGGTGCGGCAAAGCCCCGTGTCGACGCAGGTGTTTCAATTGGACCTGGCAATGGGAAAGTCACACGACCTCATTTCAATGTGGGGCCCTAGCGAAGTTGGTCTAGATTCACCCCATCTATGGTAAGTAGTATAAACCATAGTTATTGGAGTTCTAAACCAACTTAGCTATCGTTTGGGGGCCCCACATTGTAGTGGCTCATCCCAGTTCTTTTTTGTGGGTTAGAACCCCAGCTACGACTAACTGGGATGAGCCAGCAAATAAAAACACAAAATATTGAATAAATTATTTATATCTGTGAAATTCACTAAGACTGAAAAAGAAACACATGTAGATTTTCGATCCTGCCTGCCCATAAATTCGTTATTTTGTGGACCCTGACCTTATGGAAAGGGACAGCTGACTGCCCTGTGTCGCGACAGTTTGCGGACGTGGAAGATGCTGCCTGTGGTCTTGAAGCCTTACAGGTGGGTCAGGGTGAGGTGCCTGTTGTGAAAGTTGTTAACAGAAAAAAACACATGGAGATCATTGGAGATCCATGACCTTCCAAAACAAACAGGATTCGTTTTTCAGCTGTACCTGAAATTTCTGTGTTTGGCACTGAGACATTCTCAAGTGGCGCGAGTGGGGCCTTAGAAACGGTGCTGCCAGGCGCCTAAGGAGCTTCTACAAGCCAGGAACAGGTCGGGCCGGAGCTGGGCCAGGGATTTTGGCGAAAAAAGCGTTGAAGAGATGCCGAAGGATGCCAGTGGGCTTAGATCGACCATGATCAGACATTTGGCTATGGCTCAAAATTATTGTACCAACAATGGTAATTTTTAATGGTAAATTAAGATAAACCAACCAATTATAGGGTTAATAATTTTGAGCCATACCCGTTTCTCATTGCAATCATGTACAGGAATCATCTGGAATCTCATCTCACATGCCAAGCTTCCATCCGCATCATTCCATGGATTCCACAGCGCTTCTGGGCTTCAGGGCCGGAATGCTGAGCTACAACAGCTTCATCAACTCGGTCTTCATGACGGTGGCGTAGCCAAAGGGGGGCAATGGAACCCCCCACAGACCGCAATCTGAGTAGAAAAATCACGAGTTGAGTAGGTTGATGTTGTAATTCTTCGTGACATTCTGATGGTTTTTTTGATTCCTTGCCCCAGTATTAGATACCACCAGAAATCCCATGATTTTGTATTGGATGATCTATTCATTTGGGATCGGGGAGGGTATTTCATCTTCGGGGATTTTTCCTCAACTATGCCACTTCAGCAGTGTGTCCATGTGGATCCTTTTGATTGGCCACGGAAAAGGAATTCACCAAGATCATCCAACAGGGATGTGATTTTTTGGATCATCGGATGAACCAAGTTGGGATGGTGGCTGTGGGATGTGGTCCGCACTAAACCTAGAAGATGATACCGGGTTCCCATCCCAAATTCATCCACTTTCATTCATGTGATAATTATACTATATCATACTGACTTATTATATAATATGTGTATATAATATATATATATATATATTAATATATAATATCAATAGGTATTTTCTTTCTAGCTGTAAGGAACCTGAAAAAGGTCAGAGTTTAGCACTGGGACGTCCATCTCAATTCATGCCATTTCGCATCATTTCACCACATTTCGTGTGCCCCCCCCCCCCGCTTTGCTCATTGGCGCCAGGTTTCCTTCATCCAAGAAGTGGTGGATCGTCCTGTGCCGATGCACAAAGTTCCCAGGCCGCTAGCTGGGAACATCAATAGATATGGCTAAAAATTATGGTACCAAACCAATTACAAGGGTTGATAATTGTAATTTTGAGCCATAGCCAAATAGATAAGTACATATATATATATATAAGTATCTTGATATACATATATATATATATTGATATATATATATATATATTACATATATATATATACATATTATAGATGATATAATTAGATGGAGGTGTTACTGTCATGAAGAAATCATCTATAAATTGGGGATTGTCCATTGCAATGTTTGATTCCCAGAGGGTACTGGTAATTTCACTGGCAAACATGGTAGTTTCAATGGCAAGAATTGCACACAGATTCAGATTTATTGTATTACCAACATGTTAATTTAACTGGCAACAGGATTATCTAGCACAAATTTTGGTTTATGAAGGTTTTTGTGTCATCAATCATGATGGGTTTATGTTGAGTGACCCAAGAAAAAGGTGATGGTTGGTGTTTAGCACTGGGATCCAAGCGGCGATAGATCAGATTTAGGGCCTATTTTCAAACCCAGGTAGATGCTTTCGGCGGCGGACGAGTTTGCAGGTTGCCTACTACTTCTTTTGTTTTTTTGGGTTGGGATGCTAAAACCAGCTCAATTCGCCCAGTTGATAAGATTCCTTTTTAAGACCCAACATTGCAAGAAAGACACCTTATGATCCATTTGTTCTTTACAGACAAATGATGCCTGTTCTTTTTTTGCATTGGGATAAACGTTCCATGTAGACATTCTCTTAACAACACCTGTTTTTTTCTAGAAAACATTTAGAATACAAGTTCAATTTGATGTAGTTTTTCCTCATTGATCAACCATCTCAAAAATCTCCACAAATGGGTGGTATAACCATCCCTAAATGATCGGTTTACGGCATTGGGTCACCAGGGTCGTGCCCTTCCTCGATTTCTACGTGGACCAAGAAGAACCGGAGGTGGAGCGCCGCGCACGCCAGGGACGTTGACGAGGGGAAATCACTGGAAATCCGCTAGAAACAATGGGAAAATATTATGGGAAAATCATGGGAAAATAGGGGAAACTCCCCGAACTAAATGGAGGTTTTTCAGCTGGGAAAATCATCTATAAATAGACACACACATATATATATATAATATAACCACCCATACTTAAACCCATCCTTTTTGGGGGTTGAAATTGAGAATTTTTTAGCTGGAAAATGGCGCAATGAGGAATTGGATTATCCCAGATAGAAATGGACCATGGCAGCCATGGCATCCCAGTAATTCGCCATGAACATCTCACTAATAGACACTACATGTCCCAATACTCTACATGCATAATATCCAATTATATGAATTGTATATCTATACATATATATTGTGAATGGGGTCACAAAGGTAGCAAGCTCCCTCCCAATGGCGACCAATCGCCCAAGCAACTGCTGGATGTTTTCCTCAGCACGCAATGCTCACGGCCGNNNGTATGAGATGTACCTGTTGAGCTGGATCCCCTCTGCTGGTTGTGTCCATCTTGGCACAAATGGTTGCATGAGTGGTCATGAACAGTTGTGGAAATCACACTCCCAAAAGTTCAATTCTTTATGTGTTCTTGATTTTGCAACCATTTGATACGGTTCCTTGCAGATGCTCGGTCTTTCAGGATTTGCTCCTGATCGTGCAGCTGATATTTTCCCATCTTGAGAATATGTCTAAGGAAAGAGCATTCCATCTCTTTCGTCAACGCATCCGCGACTTGTGCACCGCTATGTACCCACCTCAAACTGATATTCTCTGAAAGAAGGTCTTTAATCGACCTAGCAAGAAGTTGAGTTCTGAACTCTTGACAGTTCGGCGGCGCAGTTCGCGAAACCAAATCATACAACGATTTGCAGTCCGTCACGGCAATGTCATCTTTGAGTGTCGCATTGGCAAATGTAATTGGTAATTGTTGCAATGTTTGTTTCGGTTGCTTCCAGTTGAGTTGAGGATTCAGGAGCCAACCCCAATAGAGGCGAAGCCATGAAAGTTGATCCAAAGTAGAATTGAGTGAAGTTGCTTCGGCTGATAATGTACTGACTACCACTTTCTGAATCTTCTTGCATCCCCATGAGATCGGTGACACTGGGCAGGTTACGTTGTTGCGGATTTGGTCATGTGTTGTCATGATCATCATTCCTGTGTGAGAATCGGGTTGTTTCTTGGATGAGAATGAGGCATCAGAAAAGGCCAAAAACCTTACTTGGTTGATTGGTATTGGTTGCACTGTAATGGTCACATCTTTGAAACGCTTGGCATCATGGAGAACTTTGTTTGCTTGGATCAGTGTCTGCACGGTTGCGCTGTTGACCTGACTCTGCAAGAAACTGAGACGGCTTGCTAAATCTGGCCTAGTATTCACGGAAGCATATTGTAGAGAGCCAATGAGTGCACGAAGACTCTGCTGTTCATCACTGGTAACCGGCATGTCTGTTTCCTTTCGGCGATCTCCAGAAATATGGATGGCATCGATCTTTGACACATATTTTTCCTGAGAAAGACAGATGCTGAAATCTGAGTTCTGTGTCATTTCAATTCCAGTGAAAACGAAGCTCTGATTTTTCTTGGCCCCAAATGGATATCTTTGTTCCAACTTATGCAGTTGATCCATGAAAAACTGGTTTCCCCCACAGAGTCCATCGTCAACATGCAGTCCTATGATTCCGGCGGGTTCTGTTGAACCTTCTGGATACAGGAGATACACGGTGGGATCAAATGGTGATGGTCGGAAGGACAATTCTCTGAGTGCTTTGTCAATTTCCTGGAACCACAAATACGGAGCGTCAATCAAACCGTATGCTGATTTGGATAACTGACAAACTTCGGCTGGGGAAAGATTCATGGCCTTGATCATTTCCACTGGTGGCTCAATTCCGATGGTTCTTCCTTGTGTTGATCCTTGTAAAAACGCAGCTTTAATGTCAAAAGACATCAGCATCCAGTTCATCGATGATATCAGTTGTAAGATCAACATGCGTGACTGTCTATTCAGTGTCGGGCTGTTTCTCGGGATCTCCTCCAAGGCAGGGTCAAGGTAGCCTAGTACAACTAAGCGTGCCTTAGCCTTATGGCTCCTACCATGTTTGGCTTGATCTTCGGCTGACTCAAGTGGCTTCCACGTGTAGATCCAACGACAACGCAGGATCTGCTCCGGTGAGAGCTTGTGTCTCAAGATACGACAGACCGTACCTGTACTCAGCCAGTTTGCAATCTCAGCTGACTTGGCCTTTTCGAATTCTTCACGTTCAGTAGCTGAGAGTTGACTCAACTTGACTTCAGACCTTTGTTTCTTGGATGCAGTGGCAAGAAAAATGGCATCTTCAACATCCCGTTCATTTTGAGGACCGTTGGAAACGTCATCTAAGTTGATGTCAACTTCAAACTTCCAGGCCAAATTATCTGAACCTTGCAGGTGATTTTGGTCTTCCACATCAGTGCAAACAAGCAGATCGCAAATCAATTCGTCATCAACATTGTCCTCTGGAAGAGGTACTTCATGTGCTGGCAAATCAGAGTTTGGATTGTTTGGAATTTCTTCGGATTGATTTGGTGGTATTCCATTGTGATCGCTGCTACTGGAGATTGCTTGTTGATGTTCGCTGTGACTTGGTGTTACTGAGTGTTCAGGTTCATCATCAGGTTGAGCTTGGGATCCCTGAGACTGATGTCGGCCATGGTGCATTGTTACATCGGGTGGATTTGCATCAATGGTTGAGTCTGCAATGATATTGGATGGTGGTGAACTTGCTGATGTGGTATTGGTGGTGTATTTGTGTGGAACAACTTGATCAGGAATAGTCATGGCTTCCACAGCAGTCACTGGACGAATATGTTCGGGTGCTGCTCGCAAAAGACTACCTATATGTTGGCAGAACACAGTGTTGTTCCCATCTTGCTGTATCACTTTGGCAGGACCAATCCACCCCTTGGCATTTGCACTGGAGCGCCACATCATGACCCATTCACCTGGCATGTATTGACCCCTGTGTGGTCGACTTCGGCGCAAGGCTGCACGGCGGATTGCCATGCTGTTGTCTGCTGCAAAGAAAGCCTTTCGAGCGGCCTCTCGAAATGCTAGCTGCTCACGAAACCGGATGCCTTGTGCTGACTCTTCACATGCTATCAAATGGGATGGCAGTTGATCATCACTGGTATTTGATCCGGGATTTCGAAATCCTTTACCGAACACCAATGTTTCAGGAGAGTAACCGTGTCTAAGACTACAGCTATTCTTGGCTTGGGTGCAGTGCGTTAAAGCAATTTGCAACTGTGCATAGCTGTCGATGGCATGTTCGGTTTCGTATCGCTGAAGCATCTCTTGCAAGACATGACCGTGTCGTTCGGAACGACCCATTTGCCAATGCGCTTGTGGTGGAATTATAGTTGGTTTCACTCCCAAAGTTTGCAAGTACTGAGAAAACATTTCGGAATCAAATTCGGTTGCTGAATCTGCCATAAATTCATTGGGTGGTCCGGCCCAGTTGATCCATCCAGCATTCAATTTATCAATGGCACTTTCTGCAGTTCTGTTTGGGGCTATCACAGCCACATGATAGTTGGTTCCATGATCAAGGTAATGGTAAAAATGGAAAACCACTCCTGACTTGTTGGTCCAACTGATACCATCAACTGACACCTTGTCTCCAAAGTCAATCTCGGATTTTATGTTGGCCGGTCGGGCCACTTTTGGCTTCTTGTGCATTTGACAGGTTGAACACTGGAAATCTTCCAGGGCTTGAATCATTGTTGCTGGATATCCCTTCTGGCGCAAAACTTGACCCAATACTTGTGAGGAAGGATGTCCCAAGTTCTTGTGGATTCGTACCAATAAACTGCGTTCTTCAGGGGGAAGAGCTAGAAACCGTGATCCATGTTGTTGACTGGCGACATCAATGCTTTCTGGTGTTACTGGCATCTGAACGGTTGAAACAACGGATTTCTCGGTTTCCTGTAGGCTAACTTCATCAGGCTTATTGGGCTGTTCCACAACTGACTTCTCAATCATGTCAGGGGACAATGTCTCTTCCGGAGACTGTGTTCCTGGCTCGGATGGCACAGGCTGTGGCATGCTGGGTCCTGAGGACTCATCGCTGGGATTAGCTGCAAAGACTGTTATATTGACATGGCTTGCACGAATGGGACGAGTCAATTTTCTTTGAGACAAATGTGTCCAATTTTCCCATTGTTCTTCAACAAGGATCTCATGAGTACCCCGGCTTTCTACAATGGTTCGGCGGAATGGAGCTTCTTCTGCAAGGAGCCCTTTTGGTGGTGGTATGGCTCTTTCTGTCCCTTTACATGCAACTACATGAACAATGGTTTTGTCTTCAAAGATTCGGTTGAGGACTTGCATGACTTTTGGATCTGAGATTTGTTTCTTTCCGACTCGGGGCAGAGTGGGTTTGACAAGTGACATCAGTTCCTGAAACTCACTAAGCATTGGATTGGGGCTTTTACCATCAAGCCTTCTTCGTTTCGGTGGCAAGCCATCGGGCGTGATCAGTCTCGCAGGCAAACGTTTGTCAGCTTGGCTCGGAGGGCTAAGCTTTGTCCGCTTGCAGGCACTTGCTGGCACACCTGCTTCTGGAGTCTTCCGCTTGGCTTCAGCAACAAGTGTGGGAACACCATCATGAAAACCCTTGGGAGTATCAAGATTGGTTTTACACAACACCTTGGCTACATACCGTGCAAATTTCCTTGGGTATCGTTCAGAAAATTCCGTTCTCTTCATGCTGTGACCTTTGACCTGTGTCGATCCTTCCAATGTTTGATGTTGGTGATTCTTGTGACAAAATCTGCCATGGAGCGAGGTGTACATGTGCATGGATGTCGTTCGAACGGACATTCCTTTCTGAAACAAAAGTTGACTGATTGGGTCCCGAAGTTCTCCAACCCTGCACATGTCGAATTGGGCTTCCCAAGTTTTGGAATACAGCTCACTCAAAAGTGGTGTGACAAACATTGCAGATCTTCGCGGTTGCTCCCAATGCAGATGTTTGCCCCGCTGGAACTGGTGGCGCAAAAGGACAATTCCTAGAGCAAGCTGATACAAAAGATTCTGCCGCTGGCGCTGGATCAAATCAAATCCTTCCAACGATTTGCTTCCATTGAGATTGCTCCAAGAACTCCATGGACCACAAGTGGGGCTAAACCATACATTTTCGGGATCACTGGCAATGAGATGACGGAACAAAACTTGACGGCCCTCAACGGTTGCTAAATCGGCATCATCAAAACTGATTCGTTGGGACTTGTGTCCCAAGTTCTGGGTTTGCTGAGTCAATTCACTATTTGAGCTGCAAAACACTTCGAGTAGTTTGATCTTTGGCATGTGGGTGAACTTGGATTGTTGAGTATTGAAAAGTTCATGTTCAAACTGTTGGACTAACTGTTGAAACTTCTTCTGAAATTCTTGGGGTAAGGTGGAGAAGCTATGCAGTATGCAGTCATCATGATCCATGTCGCCAGCTGAGCAGTGACCACTGGCTTCGGCGTCTACACTCACTGAGGGCTTTGGCGAATGTGGTTCAGGACTTCCGTCATGGCATTCTCGAGAAATCCCATCCTTGCCTGCAGAGCTGTGATCATCTCGGTGTTCTCGTCGCTCGGCATTTCCATCCACTCTTCCACATCTGCTTCGTCCAGATGAACAAGAAGATCCTCGTTCACTGGAGCTGGGCGGCTCTTGGGCTTGCACTTGGCTTTGGCGGCATGGATTGGCATCTGGTCTGGGATGGTCTCCACATTGATTGACGTGGGCGTGGCACCCTTCTCCTCCATCTCGATCATGAGTTCGACGAACGTCAGAAATTTCTGATGTTCGGCCTTCTGAGAACCCTCGTAGGTCTTGACCACCCAACGCACCCATCCTGGCTCTGTGTGCCAGACAGTCAGGTACGTCTTTCCCATGTGCGCCTTGCCAAAGTCGATCTTGGTGTTGCACATCGCATCCCAAGGTAGCGCTTTGAACTCTGCTACCTGATCTGCATATGCCCCGGTCTTCAGGCTCTCCAAGCGCTTTGACAAGCTCATGATTGGAATCGGCGGATGAATCAGCTGCAACGGTTTTGGGATCTCGGTCACTTGCCTTGAACCTGGACGCCTGTGTCATGGACATGGGCTGCATGGGCTGTTCAGAAATTCCAACTGGAGAAGTGGCATCAGTGAAACTTGAGTGATATTCATGTTCTTGACTCATGTGGAAAATTTGATCATCGTGGCACTGGGATTGAAATGATTGGGAACAGCTTGATTGATTGTTCTGGTGACATGTACCTAGTGGACCTTGACTGACAACCTCCTGACCTTGCTCAACTGGTGGTTGCTCGGCATGAGGAGCTGTCTTTGCATTTTCTGGCTCTGTGCGGATGTCAACGTGCGAAAACGTTTCTGCCACATTGCAGAGGGTGCTTGCTGATTCGGCCAAGTCATTGACATCCAAAAGAAACAGGCCTCTGGAATTCAAATGCAATTTGATCGGCTTCTTCAGCAGCGGGCTCTGCAAACATTGTTTGGCAATATCTACCTGTGCTTTCAAAGTCCGGAGCAGTGTGTTTGACAGCAACAACGGAGTTTGTCCTTGCACTATGGAAATCTTGAGACCTAAATTGCCAATGGGTATCACCAGAGCTGAATTGCTATCCAAAGTACCTTGGTTCCCAAAACGGAAGGTCACGGAGCACTTGCATCTGGACAAACGTTGACGGATTTTCGGATTGAGACCTTTGATCAGGTCAGGAATCAAATCACTTCCAATGACTGACTTGGTTGCACCAGTATCCAAAATGCCAAAAGTCTCATGAGATGAAAACATCGCTAGCTCGTCGTGTGCGAGCATCGAGACAGGCGCTGGCACTCTCACATCGGGCATGCTGGTTGGTTTGGACAAATCACTCCTGGGCTCAGGAGGGCTCCCCATGACATGGGCACTGGATAACCCCATTTTATGGTTATCACTATTCCCATTATCCCCATTAACCCCATTATCCCCAGACAACATGTACCTTTTACCCCTAAGGTTTATCATGCTGACAAAGGCTGTGTGCAGTTTGGGCTCATCGAGGGCTGCTTCTTGGATCTCGGGCAATTGAAGGAACTCCAAAGGGAGAAAATCATCGGCATTTTGCAGTGAAGACTCGGTCGGCTCAGCAGTCATGGTTGGTGCGGTCGTGCTGGCACTAGAGGTCACATGCTTATTCCTGTCCGGGCACTCAGCTTTCCAGTGCCCTCTGCGTCCGCAGAGTCGGCACGATGTTTCTAACATTCTCTGTTGGAGGCTTTTGCGCTGGAACCCTTTGGAACTACCTTTGAATTTTCCCTTGTTTCCTTTTCCTTTTCCCTTGGCGGCAAAGCTGGAAGGCCAGAACCCCCTATTGCGAAAGCGTTCACTGAGGCGCTTTCGTGCATCTGTATATGCACTGTATGCTGTTGCTAATTCTGAGTCATCTTGAAGCGCATCCAACATAGCAGACTCATAATCACTGATGAACAGCGCGTCCTCGTCACCTTCATGTGCAAGGGCTTCTACCATGTCCTCTTCTGTGTACTCTTCAGAAACAAGTGCAGTGGCATCCCAACTGGCATCATCAGTTTCATCGGTTGTCACATTTGCTGCATCGTAGATACGACCCTTAGATTTCTTCATTCCAATCATCTCATGGAAGAAACCCGATCCCAGCATTCGGACCGACTGATTGACCTTGTCCATCGACAATTGACCTGTTCCTGCAGCATCACTCTCCAGGATCACTCGTTTTTTGTCCTCCTGACTCAACAGCGAACCCCTAAGGATGATGTAGGATCTCAGTTCCTCCATCGACATCTTCTTGGCTAGCAACTCAGTCCAGTAAATGTCGGTTCTTGCTAGGTATGAATCGTTCGACTCATCAGATTTCTGTGTGCATCTAAACAGGGCCTTCTCCACAACCTCGTATTTGCGTTCCAAGGTCACCTTCCCCCAATGGCCACCGAGGGCTTTGACCATGTTTTCGATCCCTTTCTTGTCATTTGTCAAAATCTCGGATTTCTGCAGCTGAAGTTTTTGGAATGCGGCTCCAGTAGTATTCAGAATCAGACGTGTGGCTAACTCATTCAACTTTTCCGCAGGCCAAATTTCGGCTAACATTTCGATCTTCTGTACATATTGCTCCAAGTCATCTTTGGCAGGGTCAAAGGATGGCACCAACGTGGTCAACTGTGTCGGCACAGAACTGGTGGTACCTTCACGTGTTTCACCTGACATGGCTTCTTGCTAAGCTGATCTCGGAAGCGAAGGAATCGGAAAACCAGGAAATCGCCTATGCAGAGGCTCAATGCAACGATCCAAGAACTGTGCAGCTTCCAAAAATTGCCCTGGAGCTTATGGTAGCTCCGCTACCAATGTGAATGGGGTCACAAAGGTAGCAAGCTCCCTCCCAATGGCGACCAATCGCCCAAGCAACTGCTGGATGTTTTCCTCAGCACGCAATGCTCACGGCCGNTGTGAATGGGGTCACAAAGGTAGCAAGCTCCCTCCCAATGGCGACCAATCGCCCAAGCAACTGCTGGATGTTTTCCTCAGCACGCAATGCTCACGGCCGGCTGGCCAACGTCTCCAGGCTTGGATTGATTTGGAATCCTTCTGCAAAGGGAATGCCGCCTCGGCAAATGATTTGGAACTCAAGCTGATACGTCCCACCCACTGTCACACCCTGGCTGCCTCAGCCGAACAGCTGCAGTATGAGATGTACCTGTTGAGCTGGATCCCCTCTGCTGGTTGTGTCCATCTTGGCACAAATGGTTGCATGAGTGGTCATGAACAGTTGTGGAAATCACANGTATGAGATGTACCTGTTGAGCTGGATCCCCTCTGCTGGTTGTGTCCATCTTGGCACAAATGGTTGCATGAGTGGTCATGAACAGTTGTGGAAATCACAATATATATATATATATATATATGCAATATATATATATATGTATATATATATATATATATATGCACGAATGGGGACTTTATTGGACTTTATTCATACATTGCTCATACAGACGGTTTTGTCTAAAACTAGAGAAACTATATCTGAATCCATTGGTGAATCACCAGTATAACTGGGGGTATCAACCCCATTTTCAGACCCAAATCCATCATGGATGAAATCCCAGGCTGATTGAATCCCAGTTTCAAACGCTTAAGAATTTCTTTCCAAAGAAAACTATATGGTGGCTCATCCCAGTAAGTGGGTTATAACCCCAGTTAGAAGTGTGTTTTTTTTTTCTTATCCCATTGATGCCCAGGGTTATAAGCCACAAAAACGATTCGTGGGATGAGCCACCAAGATAGGAACCAGCTGCCAAGATTCTTCGGTAAAGCGAGCCCCATATGATCCATGCCCCCAGGTGGTACCTGATTCCAGTCCTCCATCCCTAGCCACCCAGAACTCATCGCCCAAGTCTGGGGCTTGGGGCAGGGATCTGTTGAGCTACGGGAGTATAGGAAAAATGTCCAAAAACTGTGGGAAGTTGGAAATGTCTGGTGGATTCAATATGAAAGATGGTTGACCTATGATAAAATAAAACCCATCATGTCCATATCGGAGGGAATGAACATCCAATTCGCCATCTTGATGTTCACCAGGGTGGATTTTGATCCACAGCGAAATGATTCTTTGTAAGGGAACCCCTCAAAAAAAATGTCCCAAGTTTGGCCTATTGGTTTATTTCTGCTCAGATTTGATACATAATTCTATGTTTCATATAGATTGATAGCATATGGTGGGACACTATGGGACAATCACTGCAGCCAAGCCTTCATAATCCGGTTTCTTTGCAAAGGATCCAAGAGAACAAGGCCGTCTAGACTTGTGTTTGACGTGAAATTTTCAGGGTGATGTTTGATGTCGTTTAGCCACCAAAAGGCTTCAGAAGCCTCTGCAGAGGTGATATTAGAGTGATAGGAGACATCATCCAAACGCGCACCATAGAAGGCAAATGTAGCAACGATTGGATTGGATTGGAGGAGGACGTCAACCTGCTCCTCACATAAGTGAAGTAGTTAAGACGCCGAAATAGCCAACGGTGAAAGCCGGAGCTCTCTGCACTGAACAAACCGAAGGGCAAGTTCAAGCCAAGAAAAACCATCTATGCAGCTGAAGAAGCAGCAAATGTTCATTCAAACGAACTGTACAAGAAACCTGTACAAAATCCCGCAGGGGAGAGATTTGCCACTCAGAGCCAAAGACCAAGAAGAGAGACTTGACATTGGCGTGAGCTTCGCCACTCAGAGCGTAGTCCGCAAAGATCGAGAGCGTGCCAAGAAGCCAAAAGAGCCAAGAAGCGAGAGCTTGGCATTGGCTAAGCAGTTTCGAACTTCACATCCTGTGGGAGCATCAAGGAGAGAGAACTTGATAAAACTCCCCGTCTCGTCGGAGGCCCAAAATTTGCACCAAATTGCGTCGCAAGGCAAGCCCGGCGACAGAACCCAAGCAGGCTGCACAAGGCCTGGGTAGAATGGTAGCCAACAAGCAGCGCCCCTGGCCATCAGGTGCCAGCTACCACAAAACTGTCCTGGTCCCAACCGACCTGGAGCGGGAGCCGCCAAAGCAAGATGCAATCCACGGCCCAAAGCCTTCACAGGCCTCCGAGCAAACGACATGCCCTCCGACGTGTCGCATGGCCATGAAGTAGGAGCCACACTCAGCGCCTGCCGTGCTCCTCAGCAGTGCCATAGGGGCTCACCCAGCAACTTGCCAGAGGCAGCAGCCCTTGCCAGATCATCATCATGATCGCCATCCATGTAACGGTCGGTGAAAGCCGACCGGGGAGGTATTTCTCATTCGGAGTCGACCACCGAATATCGGGTCACTTCCCGCGCAACCATGCCAGGCCATGGCTGCGCCCCCCTCCCGGGGAAATGTAGCAACGATAAAGCACAGCAGGAAGTACGTCAACTGGCCGGTTTCAAGTATTTTTGACCTTTCCATTTTGTCAATTTGGGGTGGCTCAACGAGGAGTTGTACGGTGCAACCACCGGTTCTGGCGTCTTTTGTGCATGGAAAACATGGTAGATATTTAGAGACATTCAGTGTGCCGGACAAGCCATCCCAGATTTATTGTGTATTTCATATGTTGGAAGTATGCGCATATTTCTTTACATCAAGACACAATCAATGTAAGGCATGTGTAGGTATCCGCATGACTAATCCCTTCCAGCTAAGATTAACCCCCCAGAAACCATGGTTTAGCAGGGGATTTGCACATAGGATCATAGGGGTCTTTAATATTAGGGGATGGGATTATTCCCATAGGTCCTATGAATATCTACAGTATATCCATTATGCTTTGGTCTTATCCCATTTATCCCCCAAATCATCCCCATCCCCAAACGTTCATATGTACAATGTGAGGCCCCCTAGATAGCTAAGTTGGTTTATAACTCCAATAACTATGGTTTATGATACTTATAACTATACTTAATGGGGTTTATAAACCTCGGTATGGACATGGGAACTCAACCTTGCCCAGGGCTAGGGGTGCTTTCGAGCCTGGACGTCAAAGAAACAGCCCAGGTCCGGCAAACCTGCTGGCCTCGCGATGGGGTGCGCATGGGTGGATCTGGCTTGGTCGAAAACCACTGGATTGGGGCTGATTGGGCTAAGCCCAGTTCTATGCGGGATATATTGTCATATATGACATATGTATAGATATAGTAGGGATTAATCGGATAAAACAATAACATAGCCTCTGGTGTCATCAAAGCTGGCTGGAAATGCCCGCACTAAATGGAGGGTTCTTGCTCGGAAAATCATCGGGGTTGAATTTGTGAGATTTCCAGCACGCCATGTAGCGGATTAGCTCTGCCATGGTGAGACAAACCCAACTGGGGGTCTAAAAAGAGGGATTTTTGCAGGGATCTGGTGAGGTGTGAGTCGTTCCCTGGCCATCTCGGTTTGAGCAGAAAGTCTAGGAGAAAATAGCTCCTAATTGTAGTAATGGTTTCTGCAGGTTCTGATCACACTGTACTTCTTCGCAGTGATGGGAGTGTCGTTGCTTGCGGACTAAACACTTCGGGACAATGCAACATTCCAGCTTTGGATGCAGGAATGTCATATGCTCAAGTCTCTGCAGGCAGTGGTCACATAGTATTTCTTCGCATTGATGGGAGTGTCGTAGCTTGCGGACTAAACAGAGAGAGACAATGCTTCATTCCACCTTTGCCTGAAGGAATGTCATATACTCAAGTCTCTGCGGGCGGTTTTCACACAGTACTTCTTCGCATTGATGGGAGTGTCGTTGCTTGCGGACTAAACAATTCGGGACTAAACACTTCGGGACAATGCAACATTCCACCTTTGGATGAAGGAATGTCATATACTCAAGTTTCTGCGGGCTTTCGTCACACAGTACTTCTTCGCATTGATGGGAGTGTCGTAGCTTGCGGACTACACAGAGAGGGACAATGCTTCATTCCACCTTTGCCTGAAGGAATGTCATATACTCAAGTCTCTGCGGGCGGTTTTCACACAGTACTTCTTCGCATTGATGGTAGTGTCGTTGCTTGCGGACTAAACACTTCAGGACAATGCAACATTCCACCTTTGGATGAAGGAATGTCATATACTCAAGTTTCTGCAGGCATGCACCACACAGTTCTTCTTCGCAGTGATGGGAGTGTCGTTGCTTGCGGACAGAACAATTTGGGAGAGTGTAACATCGCATCTCTGAAATCTTGGAGTGAGCTTTTGACGTTTGCAAGCGCCAGTCGTCGGTATGTTTGCGATTCTGCGTTTATTCCCCAACTTCCAATCCCAGATTGTGTGTTGCAAATGGATTTTGTTTGTGAAGACGATGCAGTGGTGCTGACATGCTTGAACATGGCTGGGTGTGAAGTCCTTCGCTTGAATGCACGCAGATCTGACCTGGTTTCGGAGACTCATCAGCGGATGGCGAGGGAATTGCTGGTGCCCCTCCCACGTGTTCGCGTGGTTTTGCCAGGCGGAAGGTTGTTGGCTGGCGTGTGGCAGGCAAATCCATCTGCCACCCTTGCAGATATGATGTTGGGTGAACAGTTCGGCTCTTGACACTGCAACAAAGGGTGCGGTCCAGCAGTCAGGATTCGATTTCAGTTTGCTCTTGAAGCGTGCCGTGTAGAAATGTGTTGGAAGGACCAAATTCACTCTTGTTTTATTGAAAATTCTTGACCAGTCCAGCTAGTACAAGTAGAGCTCTGGTTCCAGGGGGCTCTAGTATTGGGCATCTCAGAATAGGTTGCCGAGCGGGAAAACAGCTTTCTGAAGCACAAGCTTTCTTGTCTTCTTGTTGTGTCATTTATGCTTCTTACCAAAATTACCAACTTACAGTACTAAATAATGGCATGCGCAGCCAAGTAAGTTGGGTTCCTTTCCTCTTGTAGACCATCAGAGTCTGTCAGGTCAACACCTTTAGCTGTCCAGGGCTGTCCATATTCTTTTGTTAAACCTTTTTGATGGGGACCCGCAAAAGTCGCAAAAGGTGATGGTTTTGAGGGATATACACACAATGAATCCGGTTGTCACATTCGGAGTGGACTGCAGTCATCAGGCAGTCATCCCTTCCGAATGTGACATTTCGAGATAACCCGGCTACTAACATTCCCAGAATTGGTTCAATATGGACAATCTACAGGACTCCATTTGTAGTTGCAGAGACCAGACACCCGGTCACCAGAGTTGGAGAAGTTTCCAGCAGGAAGCTGTGTCCTATTGGAATGTCGAACAAGTTTTGCCCAGGGGAGTTGCAGAGATGTCTCCCGTCCTCCCACCTCTGCTCACCTCTTCCTCAACTCTCTTTTCAACTCTCTTTTCAACTCTCTTTTCAACTAATTCTCACATCTTCTCACATCTTCTCACATCTTCTCACATCTTCTCACATCTTCTCACATCGTCTCACATCTTTTGCACTCTGCTCTCCTCTTCTCACTTCTTCTCAGCTCTTCTCACTTCTTCTCAGCTCTTCTCAGCTCTTCTCACTTCTTCTCAGCTCTTCTCACTTCTTCTCAGCTCTTCTCAGCTCTTCTCAGCTCTTCTCAGCTCTTCTCACTTCTTCTCAGCTCTTCTCAGCTCTTCTCAGCTCGCACTCTTCTCACCTCTTTCCACCTCTGCTCAACCCTTTTTCATTCCTCTCACCTCTTCTCAACTCTCTCAATTTTTCCGCACCTCTTGTCATTTATATCACCATCATTGCCATCATTTTTCTATAGCTCCCCGTGGGCAAATTCCCCAAGCCCTCAGCAGGTCTTGGCCCTCCGAATCCGTCTCTGTGGACCTGGCCTGTCAACGTGCCCTGCTGGCCGCGGCCTGCGAGATCCGGCAGAATCAGAAGCTGGGTCCGGGGACCCCGGCCAGGGCCGAACGCCGGGGAAGGCGGCTGTGGGGTGCTACGTCGTAGCTGCTACGTTTTGGTGTTGTGCAAAAATTGAAGCTGACCGAAACAGCAAACTTTGACATTCGGAGGTAGCGTTTTCTGATCTTTTTCGCCCATTAAATCCAATTTGTTTCATCGACCAATTGCTTATCATGTTTGCTGGTTAGATTGATATCTTTAAACATCTTCGAACAACAAAACATCAGCACTCTCGATTGTTCCATCCCATTTTTGTTGGTCACCCATTTAGCTGCTCGTTAAACCCCGTCATTTGCCATAGTATGATTTGATTAATTGTTGACCAAATCATGTTAAATCAACCACTGAAGCCGGCCATTTATCCCCATGAATATCTTCAGTATTGTCGGTTTTATCCCATAAACCATGGTTTAATAGGGGATTTACACCGATTTGAAACCATAGAATGGGGGTCTTTAATATTGGGAGAGATGGTATTATTCATGATGATTCCCATACATTACATCCTTTAAACATATCTCCAGTATATCCATTCTGGTCCGTTTTATCCCATATGTTCCCCATTGCCATAAGATGCCATAAGTACGACCCTGACAATCATCGAAAATCCCATAGATCATCATCTTTTTCATCATAGATTGCGTAATATTGCATACATTCTCCGTATATTCCCCATATTCCCAATAGTTTTCCCGTTTTCCCATGTATTCCCCACATATTTCCCACATATTTCCCATAAAATCCCATGACTTTGGCCATGAGCTGCTGGAACGCCTTCCGCCAAGGTCCCGAAGAAGGCGCTTCCCGCTGCGACATGCACCTGGATGCCGTGGGAGCCGTGGCCGCCGGGAGCCCAGCAAAAACCTGGAATTGTCCAGCAGAACCTGGATGATTTCGTGGGATTTAGTTGATATCTGATACATTCTGATTCTGAGATCCAATCCCCTCTGGTAAACCAACAGTTTGCTATTGAAGCCATGGCCATAGAAATAGTGGATTTTCCCATTAATAGCATGGTGATTTTCCATGGCTATGTTAGTTTACCAGAGGGTATGGATCTATTATGATCTATTTGATTTGATGTGATTTGATCTGATATTGTCTGGTATGTAGCAGTTGGATGCAGTTGGTTGTTTCACAATGCCATGATCAAAAGTAGGCTTGAAATCCATGCTCATCAATCCAATTTCACAGCGTTTTACCCATGATGTTTGGATTTCGAACGGATGACCAGGGCCCCAAATCATATGAGCGCTCATATGCCTTTGGTTGTCCCATTGTATCCCCACATATCCCCGCCATATCCGCATTTTTTCTCATTCCAATGGTTAGCTGCCGTCGGCGCTCTTGGCGTTGTTGTTGGTGTTATCCCATATATTCTGCAATATTCCAGAAGCTAGTTCGACCCCGTCAAACACATTTACCCCGCGCAATTCTCCATGATTCAACTATTCAACTAACTGGAAAATGGTTGACATCTCTGAATCTCACTGAAAAAGTCATGTTAAGGATTTTTCTGTTACTATTCCATATATTCTTCGTATTTCAATAAACAAGTTGGTGCTATACCATGAAAAGTTTCCTAAAATAGAGGTACCCCCAAACCATCCAAGTCATTAGACCATGACCTAGTATTGAAACCCGTGGTGACTTGGGGCACCTCCATAACTCAAGAAACCACCATCATCTGGGTTTGTCTGAAAATACAATCCTTTGATTCCTCATCATTTTCCCAATATATTTCCCTATTCAAACAGCCATTTAGGGGCTACATCCCATTTTCAGATTATAGGGATACCCCCAAATCATCCATTTCTAGATGGGATGTTCCATTCTAAACCATCCAGCTATTGGGCTACCCCAAATTTATGGAAACCTCCATATATATTGCCATAGAAAAATCCTGGAACCATCCTGGGATTTGCCCCCGCAAAATCCTCCGCAAAACCAAGGTGGTGCGTGTGCGGGAGGCCACCAAAGGTGCCAGGCAGCTGCCTTCGTCCCTGACGGGGCCCAGCGGGGCTGAGGCGCGAGGGGGGGGGTTCCAGTTGCAGTGAAAAACATCTTAGAAAAGACATGGAAAGTATGTGGAAGACATCATATTAGGACAATTATGGAAAATTATGATTTAGATATTTTCAATCATTTTCAAACTATATTTAACATGCAAACATGTGGAGAATACGATGATTGAATGTGCGAACACGTGCAAACACAATTCAGAGCTAGCTGATCAATGCGATTTCACCACCAATTCATCCCCGCTGAAGTGGTTACCCTCTGGTTATTTAACATAGCCATGGAAAGCCACCATCTTTAGTAGGTAAATCACCATTTTTATCATCTATAAATGGGACATTTTCCATGGCGATGTTAAATAACCACAGGGTAATAGCAATTTTCTTCAAATGAGAGGGGGTGTCAAATGGGTGTTTCAACACGAAGAAGAACAACGACAACGGGCATAGGATGCCGATGCCGGGGATGCGTGAAACTGCGAAACCACGGACTTTCCCAAAGAAGTGGGGCATTGGACCTCCACAATGACAGCTATTTTGATGTGCTTATCCTGTTTGGATCTGAAGACCCATTGGTCTGGAGCTTTTCATAGCCAGCAGCTTGATAACCTCAGCGCATGTTATGGTTAATATCAGAATAAAGGATTTCTTGAGAGTTTGGGATATCCGGGATATCCTACAATGTGGAGTCCCCCAAACGACCGGTAAGTTAGTCTACTTGCCTAGGCGAAATCTAGATCCTATATGGTAGAGATATCGAACTAGTTAATGGGGTGAAGCTAGACCAACGAAACACAACGGGAGGGCACCACCCTATACAGATTCTCCGGATGCAGTTCAGGGAAGAATCTGGTAGAATTACCAAACTGACCGGCCCCTGGATTTCAGTAAGACTGAGACCAAGGGCAACGTGATTCTCGTAGCAAAGCTGCTTTCCCTACCATTTTTGAAGTATAGAACAGTTGATTCTCTTTGATCCCCGTTTTGCCCTATCATTTTTGGACATTGGGATAGAACAACCTGATGGAAAGGAGTGCGTCTGGATGGCTTTCATCCACTATTTTTTTCCAAGATTGACATAATCCTGAACTGCTTCTCTGCATCTCAGCAATTGTTAGGTCCTGCGGAATGCGCTCTCGGAGCAATCTCTTCTGAGGCCGGTCCCGGAGTCCTGGGGCTGTTGGAAACGCCTGCGGTAAGAACCGGCAGCAATGCAGGGCAAATTCGCCAAACCTTGTTATCTTGTTGCAAGGCCACTTTTCATCTACTTCCATTGAAATTTCAGAGGGAGTATCGCCTGTATAGCCCATGGCTTTCGCGCCCGGAGTAGCCGAGATGTTGCTGGGTCTGGTCAGAAGGTACTCCACTGGGTGTTTCTCCAGATTTGAGTACCCCAAAGCATTTTCCCACAAACGACCAGTCAGTTGGATGATAACTTGAGGTCAATGGGTGTACTGATGCCTTTAAATGTTTTAAATGCTCAGGATTATCCTCTCAAAGCCCCTCATACCATGCTTGCTGGCCGCAGGTGTAGCCTGGTGGTTCCCAGCAAGGTGTGCGGGGGGGGTCTTTTGGGACTGTTGATGCATGTTGATGCCTGGTAGCGTTGATAGTGCAATGATGGAGGGGGGGATATCCGAGAGGACAGATGGTCTCGACCAAAGCAAGCTGTGGTGCAAATTTCAATGGTTTGGCATGTCCCTATTGAAATTTATGCATGGCTATCAACATTCATGATACCCCAATATATATACCCTCTGGTTATTCAACATAGACATAGACATAGCCATTGAAAATTGCCCATTGATAGATGATTTTCCCAGTAAAATCACCATTTATAGGGAATTCTCCATGGCTATGTAAAGGACCAGAGGGTATAATTTGTCTGAAAACAGGGTACCCCGCAGAATTTAATCGTCGCCTTTAGCACCATAGCACCATCATTTTGCGCCAAGAAAGGGTAGATGGGTAGGACGTTTGCAGGAAAACATCATTGTTGGAATGAGTTAAAACCATCTTGATGGTCATATGATATAGAGAATAGATTTCAACTTATGATTTCAACTCATAATCTATAATTTCTATATAATCTATGGTTGGTATCTATTATAGATTGTCATAGTAGACAGTATAGAACCCACTTTATGAAGATATCATGGGAACATGGATGGTAAACAACCAATGTTAATCCTCCAGATGTTTCCTGAAGTTACTGAAACACAGATTTGTTGGTCAAAAATTCCAATTTTGGCTGGTGACATCCCAATTGTTGATCGTTAAATTAGGTTAAATCCCATCTTTCAAATGATGAAATCATACGAAATCCCAATTCTTGGTTGTTAATTCCATTTTTTGGAGATGATACAAACCCATTGAGTTTTTTTGTTCTTCAAACAACCCTACGGGTTTTTTTTCCTCCTACAACATTCCTGATCTAACATCATCTTCCTGATCTGCATCACCTCGCGACAGCCGAACGCCTTTCTCCTGGAATCCTCGATCTTGGACTACTTCGCGTTCACTGATCGCGCAGTGGCTTTCAAGGCGCAGTTCTGAGGTGAGCTCCTGTTGGGATTTCACTCATCGCCAATGACTTACCTAGGACTTCACGGGGGAATTTCAAGCATCGAAATATGGGTGGTTTATGACATTGCTTTATGAACATCATTGGGATTTTAGGGATTACAGGGATGGTGAAAGGCTGAAGTTATGCCTCTGTTGGCGCAGGGATTGGAATGGATTGGGGTGATTACAAGCCATCATGAGGATTGTTGTGATCAAGTTGAGTTAGGGAGTTGTACCAAGTGGCTTGGATTACTACAAACCACAATGGAACGTTTCCTGACCACCACTACCATGGGATATCCTACAAGGTGAGGCCCCCAAACGATAGTTAAGTTGGTTTGCTTGCTAAGGCGAACTCTATGGTTTATGGTAGATTTATCGAACAATGAAGTTTAGAAGCCAACACACATAACAGAGGGGCACCACATGAGTTTCAGATGGTATAGTCAAGTCATCTCAAAGGGACATTTTGAGACCTCCAGCTATGCCAAGTTGCAAGTCATCATTGATGTGTTTCTAAAGGTTTGTGTTGAGTCTTCCATTGTTCCATGTCTTTTACTTGTAGACATACCTTTGTGAAGCTTTCCAACTATATCTTAATCTTCATATCTTCCAACCATATCTTCCACCATCTACGAGTCATCCTTGTAACTTCCCCAAGGAATCCCCAGCGCCAGGTGAGTCGTGAGGTCGAGTGGGCCCCGGTGCGTGATGCTAAGGGCAGACACGGGCCTGAAACAGCCCGGCGCGGGGTCCCATATGGGGTGGGACGTGGTGGGTTGTTTGCAGGGGATATAGCTGGATATGGTGGTTCAATCAGCAATGAACCATCAATCTATGGGGATATCATGGGAATATTTCAATTTTGGGGGCTAGGCTAGCAATACGTGTATATATATATATATATATGTATAATATATGTTTATATATACATATCTATATATACATATGGATAGATGATGTTCCCACCTCACGTTTGAGCCAGAATTCATGTGTATTCAATGCACAATTCCAAATCATTAGCAATATGAATGCTTCCCCTTTGAATTCAAATATCTATAATTACCCTCTGGTAATCAAACATGGCAACTGACCATTCCCTATGAATGGGATTATATCAATGGGTATTCAAATGGGAACATAATCTATAAATGGTCGATTTTCCATTGCCATGTTTGGTTACGTATACTTAAAGTAGCAAATGATGCACAATAGGAATTTAACCCACAAGGTTTGAGTAGACGGACTGGACTTCTAGGCATTCCTACTGGTAGGAACAAATGTGAACGCCAGGACATGAAACCTTCAGGATGCAAATGACATATCCATTCGTTTCAACATATCTCATCAACACATGACACAGACATGTGCCATATAAGATATGATTCATAGATGTTCAATATGTAATTTCAACAGTAACATGGCGCAACATTTCAAGGTTAACGATGCATCGCCTACACTGCGCGTCCGGGATCCTTAGGGGGGGTCAAACATGGTGGATTGAAGTAGCAAACATAGGGCTCGAATGGATTCGACATCGGGAGATTCAAGGGTTGATGATGGAATATGTAACCAACCAACAAGAGAAATTAGTTTTGGGTGTGTCTGAAAATGGGGGGATACCATCAAATTCGGGGGGTTCTACCCAAGTTTCAGATAAACCATTAGGAAGTTGTTGTGGGCACAAAGCTAATACCCTCAATTCTTTCCCGTCAAGGTGGGTGTTTTCTTGTGATGCGCACCAAAGTGCCTGGGCTGGGTAGGACCATCACATCCGGGTGTCTTAACGAAACTTGCTTGGAATCCTGAAAGTCTTGGTTTGTTCTCAAAAGCTCCAGAAATCATGGAGACGCAGCTTTTGAGCTCCAGAATTCTCTACCCTCAGTTCCCTGTTCCATTGGTTTTTTGTTCGCGCTTTCTTGGGATCTTGTCCAGCTTTTGAGACATATTCTCTTCCCAGGTCATTTACCCAACTTGTTTTTTTCGCAAATGTTCAGCATTTCCCATTCATTTCCCATTCATTTCCCATTGATTTCCCATTGATTTCCCATTGATTTCCCATTGATTTCCCATTGATTTCCCATTCATTTCCCATTCATTTCCTATTCATTTCCCATTCATTTACCATTCATTTCCCATTCATTTCCCATTCATTTCCTATTCATTTCCCATTCATTTCCCATTCATTTCCCATTCATTTCCCATTCATTTCCCATTCATTTCCCATTCATTTCCTATTCATTTCCCATTCATTTACCATTCATTTCCCATTCATTTCCCATTCATTTCCTATTCATTTCCTATTCATTTCCCATTCATTTCCTATTCATTTCCCATTCATTTCCCATTCATTTCCTATTCTTTTCCTATTCATTTCCCAGTCATTTCCCATTCATTTCCCATTCATTTCCCATTCATTTCCTATTCATTTCCTATTCATTTCCCATTCATTTCCCATTCATTTCCCATTCATTTCTCATTCATTTCCTATTCATTTCCTATTCATTTCCCATTCATTTCCTATTCATTTCCCATTCATTTCCCATTCATTTCCCATTCATTTCCCATTCATTTCCCATTCATTTCCCATTCATTTCCTATTCATTTCCCATTCATTTCCCATTCATTTCCCATTCATTTCCCATTCATTTCCCATTCATTTCCCATTCATTTCCCATTCATTTCCTATTCATTTCCCATTCATTTCCTATTCATTTCCTATTCATTTCCTATTCATTTCCCACATGTTTTCCCAGATTTTCCACCCAGCGCCACCTTTTTCCACGCCTCCCAGGTGGGTCAGGGCTGCGGGTGGCAGCATTGAGGAGCGACAGAACGAGTCCGATACCTTGGAGGTGTACTCTCCATCCAACATGGCTGGAGGATGGCTGGAAAATCTTGGGAAAATCTTGGGCAAATATGGGAAAATCAATCATGGCTGGATGGCTAAAAAAATCCCTGAGGATGTGGGTAAAACTGGCTGCCATGAAAATCCAGCCATGACTGGGAATGGTTGATATACCACCGAAAAAAACCAGTGGTGAAATTGGGGATGGTTTATGGCTTTGTTTTTCGAACATGATCAACAACATTCAACGGGAACATATGGGGAAACCATAGGGCGTCCTATGGAAAATGCCCCTTTTTGAAGCGGATTTTCCGGCGCACCACGTTTGATGACACCGAAGGGTAAATAGGATGATATGGAGATGAAACATACATCAATCATGGAGGAACATGGGGATTTAACCAGCAAAATACTTGGGATTTAGCATGAATTTACTTACCAACATGGGGATTAATGGGATGTTTATGGGATATAAATAAGATAGAAATGGGTTTGCCCAATGCATAAGTCATATTTTGTTTCAACTATGAATCAACATGAATCAATGTAGATGGATCAAGCTTGGGTTTACACATCCCAGAATTGGTGGGAGAATCTACAGGAAAGCCCAGTCAATTCAGTGGTACAATCCATGGTTTCCAGTTTCTTGAATTTGACCCCTCAATCAATCGATTGATCATTTACTATTAGTATCCGAATAGTACTTAAGTTAGCTCATATTAATGGTTATGAACAATTATGATAGTCATGGTCCCATTAAATGTTTGTAACTACCAATCCCAGAATCATTGCAATCAACGTATTTCCCAAGACTATATTGGACATGTTCCCAAGTTTCCTATGCATTGGGATAAACTACATTGGAGATTTAGTCCAACGCAACACTGCTGGTTGAAGTCATCCCCAATACCAATTACGTAACTTACTATCCGAGTAACTTGATATGCCATTACTTATCTCACTAAATCTCATGAATCCAAATATCACTAATTATGACATTACAAGTGAGAAATGAATGATATTGAATATCATTACATATAATTACCACTATATCTACATGTATGTATATATATATATATACACATGCATCATAAGTCACGAATTTGATTAATCCATCATAGTTGATAACAATCCCAGAATCTGATGCAGCCAAAAAACAATCCCAGTTGATTGCTCCAGGTGTCGCCCCTACTGTCCTACGAGGGCGAAGGTTTAGGGGCTCGGCCTGTACCAGGCGACTATAAATGCTTGGAGGTTTTGGGTTGACGGGGATATAAGAATATAAGCCATGGGTTGATGATGGTTTATGAGTAATAGTTAGTTTCAGTGGTGATTCATTTTCGAGTCAATGTTAACAACACATATCATAATTACGGGTTTATGATGGTGTTTGATGGTTATAGTATTATGGCCAATAAGTAAGTGAGACTCAATGATGTCATATCATGAGTGATCGGTGTTTGGGGAACATGCACTCGATTGGATGATTGGATGATGATCTCACTTGACTACGATGTTTTCGCCTCCAATTTTTGGGCAGTATAATTTATTACGGATACAAACTAGAAAAAGAACATATTTCAGGGGTATCTGGTCTTATGGTGCTGCCAGCTAAGATCATACCGGTTTCGCCGATATCCTACTCCAATCTATCTTTGGTCATAGAACCTAGCTGATACATACACATGATCGTAGATTGTGTTCCTATTTGCAGAAATCCATGCTTCAACCGATTAAGCACATGTGAAAGGATTGAAATCAGACCCATGTTGGGATACTTGTATGCCGGTCATGGCAAAATGTGTGGGTTGATTCGTCGGCCTTGATCCTCCCGCGGAAGGATCCCGATGCATTCTATTGATTTGTAAAGTGCAGAGCTTGTCAAATCCTCTGGTCTTAGATCAAAAGAAAAACATGAAATTAGATAATTCTATGATAGTATTCATATATATATATGTATATAGATATTCATAGGCATACAGGAAAAACGCAATCAAACCACTCCACAACGCAGACCTCTTCAACCATTCTCTTTGATCTGTATTGGCTAAGGGTTGGTGGCTTTCAAAATTCGGCCGCCATCTCAATGGCTTTGATGCTGTGGCCAAGTGATAGGGAAGATGATGATCAACTTGGGGATTTTGTTCTTTGTTCCCCAACATTTTAAACCCAAAGCTTCTCAAACACAACACATCAACCATGGGATTTTGTTTTTTTCATGTTTTTTCCCAACATTTTCAAGCAACAACAACGCATCATCTTTCTAGCCATGAAATTCTTATGGCTTTCCAGCTGGACATTTTTGCTACGCAGGGAGCAAGCGTGTGGACTTGGATGGCTCCATCTTGACGCTGGGCGATGGACGTCCAGCGTTTTTTTATCATCACACATGGAGGTTTCGCCATTTTTTAAGCATATGATGTGAATATATGTGAATCGTTTACAAACAAGTGTTTTGAACGTAGATTTTCGAGCAACGTATTTGTTTAAACCTCATTATAACTTATTGTTTCATCATTTACTGATCTAGACATGTTCAAACTGCTTGTTGGTTTCCAATATGTTTTGTTTTCAAACAATAGAAAAGATGATGATCCCCAATGACGAACATAAAAAACAAAACACTAAACAGAATACTATGGTTAAACCAACTGGATGGATATTTGCTCGGTTATTTATATGCGCTGTTTGGGGGGTACATATCATGGACTACCCAGCCAAAACACATTCATACTCCCATCACATTAACATGTGTCCTGAATGGAAATATGTAGTATACTCCGTTTGGGTTCTAGTAGCTTCTGCTTTCTGTGAAGCCACAATGTCTGCCAGAATAGCTCAACGAAGTTGGCTTGGTGAAGCCATCCCCATTGGTCAAATCAGTTGTGATGTCCTGGACAATGCTTGGTTTAGTCGGCAAAATCCTCATTTTCGCAGAGAAAATTGATCAGTTCTACTGCTTGGATTCCACTTGTTAGTGAGGATTGAGATGATTCTTGCCGGTGATTTTCTCCAATTCTCTGCTGGTCAAATCGATGACTTTGCACCATTGAGCTCTACACGGGTTTGTCTGAAAAATCATGTTCCCTAGTACTGTAAATCCCCATTTATTAGGTATTTTATACCATTTTCAGACAGAGACCCCACATTTTTTGCCCCGGAGAACTCCGAGAGTTTTCGCACCCATAAAGCTGCTCCAAACTCAGCGAGTTCCGAGTTCCGAGTTCCGAGTTCCGCCGTGCCAAGGAAGTTGCCATGCCATTTGACCGGTGCACAAGAGGCGCCCGAAGAGGCCTTTTTGGGATGGAGGTTTTGGTGAGGAAAAGCTGTGGAAAATCTGTAGGATTTTTAGATGGATTTTGTTGACCATTGAAAATGAATCATGGGAATCTTTGAATGATGACTCATCCACAATCTTCCATTTCGTGAGGAGAAGACGTTTTCTTGATGGTCTTTGTTTGAATGTTTGGGGTATTGATACCCCATTTTATGGCAAGTCTTATAGGAAAAATGAAGTTTTAAACCAGCAACTTTGGAGCTGCCCTATTTTGAGACAAACCGACCATATTGCAAAAACTACAAGTGAGATGTTTGTTTTTGCACATGACTGCAAACATGAAGGATGTCAATCAGCCAAAATGGGAACTTCTTTATTACTTATCAACAGAAACGATCCAAACATTGGGAAATTTCACCACGAAACTAGACATTTCCGGGCCAGGAAACTGTGTGATTTGACCGTATTTAAGCAATGACACGTGGGATTTAACCATCCTCGGGTCTGCAACCCAACCGAACCTATTTACTGCCGTTCTCTGCTTTAAATGTTGTGAGCTATACATCTTCCAATCAGTGGTTTCCACGTGGTTTCCACGTCATTTTCATGGTATCCACCTTCTAAGACATGGGAAACAGGTTTTTGTTTCCTGCATTTTACTAGATAATTCTTGTACAGAGATATGTATGTTTCCGCAAGGATCATGGAGTTTCAACCAATCCCCCCCAAATGGGACCCGCGAGAAATGTAGATTTTCTTAGCCTCTGAATGTGCTCATTTGGTTCTGATACACTCTCTTGAAGCAATACCCTATGTGCATTTTTCAGAGTTGCTGGATGATGACTCCAACTTGGAAGTGCAGTTCCACTTAGAAGCGGAGATCTTTCAGCTATATTTACGTATATGATCAATTATTATCATAGATTTACATATTATTCACATATGGTGGTTTCCTAAAATGGGGGTACCCAAAAATGGATGGTTTATAAGGGAAAACCCTATTAAAATGGATGATTTAGGGGTACCCCTATTTTACGGAAACCTCCATATTTACGTATAAATTTACTATGCGGCCCCCTCTCCCAACTGATGGGAGCTACTCCAGGCAGCGGAAAAGCTGGATGAAACCGCCGTGACCCAGGTGAGATGCTCGGATGACTACCAGGTACTAGGTACTGTGCCATAAGACACTTATATAAACTTATATCATACCCTCTGGTATATTAACATAGACCCTGAGAATAGCTATTTTTAGAGGAAACTAATAGCTATTTTAGAGGAAACTTATATACAATATATATATATAGTCTCGATATCATATATATATATACATATATCATGGTAAATTATAACAACCTCACTATGACCGAGCCCTGGAATATATGGTTAGTATAGGGAATCATCCCCAAATGGGCTTAATTTAAATTAGAGAATTATTATAATTTACCCATATATATATATATTATATGGCTATGGCTGAAAATTATGGTACCAAAAATGGTGATTTTTAATGGTAGTTTAACATAAACCAAGCAATTATAGGGTTAGTCATTTTGAGCCATACCCATATATATATAATTATATGATATATATATATATAATTATATGATATATATATATGTAATATATGATATATATGTAATATATGATATATATATATATGTAATATATATATATAACACCATATTTTGTAACGCTATTTTGGAGTGTGCCCCAGAAAATGGCATTACACAGGCCTCTCTATATCTCATTATACAGAGTTGCTCCAACTCACTCTAAATTCTAGCCATCAGGGGGGGAAATTGGTGATTCTACCTTTTGTTTTAAATCCACTTTACCCCCTTGTACCTGTGGTGGTTGGAGAAACCCTGTTATATATGATTATAGCTGTAATTATTCATGTAGCATTAGGTACCTCAGATCAGATATCTGCAATGGCCCCTGATTGTTCATCACTGCAGCTTTTCGTACAACACCAGCTGCAAAAAACAGACTATCTCAGGCAAGAAGTGCGGTGCTGGAACTTCCGGCACTTAGTGAAATGGAGAAGGAAGGTCTAAAGCTGGTTACATCATTTTTATTTTTACATATGTCATTTACAATTGATGATACAATCAGCCGCAGTTGACCAAATATTTCAGCCCGCATTCTGTGAGAACCACAGTTCGGTTTCCATGATTTCCATGTGACCCCATTTTTTTCGCCATGGTTTCTTGCGGCAACAGTCATACAGTACTTCTCCGAAGTGATGGTACTGCTGTGGCTTGTGGATGGAGCCACGCCGGTCAATGCAATATTCCGTACTTGGATGAAGGAATCTCCTACACCCAAGTTTCGGCTGGTGGGCTTCATTCAGTGCTCTTACGGAGTGACGGGCAGGCTGTGGCTTGTGGATGGGATCAAGAAAGAGTCTCCAGAATTCCACCCTTGAAAAGAGGACTGTCGTATACCTATGTATCTGCCGGCAAATTCTGTCACAATGTATTGCTTCGAAGTGATGGTTGGGCAGTGGCTTGGGGCTTGAATGATCAAGGCCAATGCAATATTCCAGCTTTGGAGGATGGCATCGATTACATCCAAGCTTCTGCAGGCTACTGGCATACCCTGCTTTTACGCAGCGACGGCCGAGCGGTGGCCATCGGCCAGAACAGCTACCTGCAATGTCTCCTTCCGGTCCTCGAGGATGATCTCTTCTACACCCAGGTTTCGGCCAACGGCGAACATTCCGTGCTCTTACGGAGTGACGGCCAGGCGGTGGCCTGTGGCCATCATGGAGCTGGAAGATGCGACATTCCAGCGTTGCCGGAAGGGATGTCATACACTCAAGTTTCTGCAGGCCACGAACACACCGTGCTCCTGCGAAGTGATGGTTCTGCTCTGGCAGTTGGACAGAATGATAAAGGACAATGCAACATTCCAGCTTTGGAGGATGGCGTTTCATATATCCAAATTGGTGCAGGTAAGTATCATACAGCGCTGCTTCGAAGCGATGGTCAAGTCGTTGCCTGTGGTTGGAACCACTCGGGACAGTGCAACATTCCCTCGCTCAAGTCGTGGGATGAATGGTGGAGTCGTCTCCCTGCCACGTGTCGCTACGTTTCCGATCATGCACAACCACTTGGTATCAACCGTGTTTTTCAGCTGAACTGGATGGAACATGGGAAGGATGCAATCCTACTCACTTGCTCCAATGTAGCCGGGGAGGAGGTGGGGTGTCAGAAAATCAGGTACAGAAAGGACATTGATTTTGTGGGCCCGCCCCAGTCTTGTTTGCTGGTTTAGAATTCCATCATATCAATTCATATCATACATATCCCATCATCTAAGTATACAGACCCTCCAAATACCCAGTTGCTGTGGTATTTCACTCCATCATTTTCTTACTTTTACCAATCTTTACGGGTACAATCTTTACCAATCTTTACGGGTACCACTTGGTTTACCAAACATTCATGTTTTTTTTTCATATACAAAATCATACTAAGTTCCCCCCAGACCCCAGCAAAGATCATGTGATAACGTTGGCAGGTCTTACGCCTGAAGGTGAAGGCTTCGTACCTGGCTTGTGACCTTGAAAAGCAACTCTCGCGGCGCCTGGCCGTACACCTCCGCAACCTGCGCGTGGTTTTGCCGGCCGGTGATCTGCTGGCAGCCGTCTGCAGTGCCAATCCAAGAGCCACCGTGGCGGAGGTTGCGGAGGTGGCGGAGACCTCCTGAGAGTGATGTGAGGGATGAGTACAGGAGAGATTCCGTGGATTTCTCTGTGGATTTTATATGATTTTATGGTACAATTGGTAAACATATCATGATGACTTGACACCGCACCAGCAGACATGGCTGGTGGACTGATAGACTTTTGTGCCGGCTGCCGTCACAAAGCGCTGCGTTCCCTGAAAAGATGGTACTACACTACTGTGATTAGTTAGATCATATACGATGGTAAAGCCCAAAATTGACGATCCCCTCTCCACTCGGGTTCATCAACTTGGGCATGAACATGCATGAACCTACTATTTGAATTTATTTGGATTTTGAGATGATGTACTGAACATTACCCCCCGGTTGAATACTTGGCTGGTAAAAATTGGGTCTACCACATTGGTCATGGTCATGGATGGTCGATGAATGGGTGATTTACTTGCTAGTGAGTGCTAATGTCTTTTCGGGGTCATCGCATTTGCATATCATTGTAATTCATTGTATATCTGTGTATCACTGTGAATCTATATCTGACTGTATCATTATCATCATCATCATCATCATCATCATCATCATCATCATCATCGTCGAAACATTTTGATCGGATATCTTTGATCACCCCGTTGTTGTATTAACCCTGATTGTAGATGATGTTTTCATCAAGACCTGCATCCCTTAACTATGGTTGATCATTTGATGATGATAATTGATCATTCTTTACTCATTCAAATGATATATTTGTGTCTGTCCCCCGCAAACCAAGACAAAACCCATATTAGATTCATGTTTGGGAACATCTTATATCGTTGGGAAACATTTAGAATGCATAGGAACAACATATTCAAATGCTACCTTTGGGATGGTTCACATGGACCAAGATGTGATTCAATCCTGTTCAATTCTTGCCATTTTTCTGATATTTCCTGGCCACAGGCGGCAGATGGGCTGGACACAAGTGCCTTTTACCTCCAGGCTCTGATGTGACGTGAGGGTAAATCCATGGGATGGAATGAATGGGCACTCCATATTTTTCGGTGTTTTTTTGAGGCAAATCCTCAACTTGAACTGGGATATTGTTGTTTTTAGCAGCCTTTAGCATCACATTTCTGAATAGACGGGCATTGGTCATTGGGTCCAGCTGAGTGACCATTCGTTTTGTGAACTCAGTCGGATGCTCCAGCTGAGCCCAAAGGGGTTCGTTAGAACATGGAAGATAGGCCCTGAGTTGATGGCCATTTTTCATGGGGAAACTGATGCTTGATTGCTGGATGGAATAGATATGAATAAAGGTATTCCAGGTGGTATCCCCATGGATCCCCCCATTAATGAACATGTATCCATATCACATCATATCACCATATGTTTTTTCATGTTTTTTCATGGCGAGTTGGGAGTTTTGGGAGTTTTGGAATGCTCCATCCGTCCTCATCCAGCGACGCCCAGGAATATCCTTTGAGGCCAGCAGTAAGTGCTTCCAATGCTGCCAAGCTGCACCTGGCGGTGTGTCACAAGAACTGCCAGTTTTTTTAGCGCGTCGTGTTTTTGTATAGAATTGTATAATCGGAATGGGATATGAATGGAATATGAATGGAATATTCATGGAATATGAATGGAATATTCACGGGATATTGATGGAATATTGATGAAATATTAATGAACTATTAATGGAATATGAATGGAATATGAATGACTTAATGGCATTGAAGGGAATTGATGGGGATTGATGGGATATGTAATCAATAGCATGACATTTGGGTTCGTCTGAAAATACGGTATACTCAATAAGTCATATCAATGTTCAAAGCCATTTGATGGTGAATATGATGATACATCATTGGTTTTGGGGAGAAACATGGAATAGGACTATTAATTGCTATGGATTTTAATGTGGCAGTCAAACATGGCAGTGGATAAACATTGTTTGCACATTGGAAACATCATCTTGAGTACATAGAAATTAGATACTTCCATTGTCAGATTTGATTACCTGAGGATCTAGTGTTGGGGCTTTCCTTACCTACACATACCCGTTGGTAGTCAAACATGTCAATTGGACATCCACCGTTCATGAAGTTCATAGTTGATTTTCCCATCAAAACCTCCATTTAGTTCGGGTATGTCCCATTGCCACTTTTCCGGAGGGTATCTTGTTAAAAGATGCCACTTGCTAGGGTAGGAACTGGGCAACTATATTTGTAAAACAACATAAAACAACCAATTGCTGTAATGATGACAACACTGCTTTACATCAATGGAACGATGGTGAATGTTTTGGGGAAATCATCCCCAAATGATCCCAAACGGACATGACTCAGCTTGGTCATTATCAGATCTAACTCATACTTATGGCACCTCTTTTCTGGGGGTTGATTAGCCAATGCCATGTGCCATGTCTAAGGCGCCCATGTTGAAGGATCCCGGGGGTTCACTGTGAGCGGAGCAGAAGTTGCCACCTGATGGTTAGCATGGCACATCACTCCTTGTATTCTTTTGTTGTCAAGGTTTCAGCACAGTCAAAACATATCAAACATCTTGTTTTTTACCGGGCATTGAAGATGTGTATCCATCCGATCGGTCCAATTTCACAATGACTTTGAGTTGTTTTGTCTTTTGGTATCTTCCCACAAGGGATGATTTCACGGCTCAGCGACCAAGCCGCCAAAAATGCGACAAAGTAAAGAAGCGTTTGGAGACTGAACTGAGCGCGAGACAGCGCAGAAAAAGCCATCAGAGACAGGGCGGAGTTGAGACTTGGGATAGAAGATGATAATGTGGGTAAAACAATAATACACCACCTATTTGGGAATGGTTTACACCACCTATTTATGGTGATTTTTGGGATGGTTTATTATTGTTTTACCCACATTAGATGCTTTGAGGGGGAAATCACTGAAAAGATTGAGTCTCTCCAAGAAGAGTTCTCTACTGGAGATGACGCTGTTGTTTTCGAGGATTTGGCAACCATCTAGAGGTTGCCAGGGGCTGACATCAGTGAGACATCACCGGCCTGTAAAAGGTCCATCGCCTGCTGCTTTTCAGCTGCAAAACATCGATTCACAGTACCTATCACCAGCCCAATTTTTTCCCTTTTTCCCAAGCAGGTTCTTCCCATTTGAACCTGGGTTTGTCTAAAAATATCGTTTCACATTAAAATGGCAAGGTTGGGCCATACCCGATTTTCCGACAAACCCACTGAGGACCCCTTGTTTTATGCCGTGCCAATGGCGATGCTTCTTGTAGGTCTATGCCCTCAACATCCCGAAAAACCCCTTCATTGGATTCATTGGATTGGTAGGGAACATTGATCAGAACCACATTTTTCGAACACACGATATTTCCAGAAGAAAATATATGAGGAACCGACAAAATTAGCGGAAGACTAAAGTAGTAGGGAGTGGACTTGGGATGTTCAAATCATAGCATGGAAGTACAAACCTTCACAACCGATAGGGGACCACCCACTTTGGCCATGTCCATTGCGGGCAGTAAGTAATTTTGTCCGCCACTCATATATCATTCCAGATCTCTCGTGTTAGAGGAAGCCAATGTTCCATGCAGATTTCCAATGATTTCCCACGAAAAGATTCCAAAGAAATCTGCTTTCCACATTTGGATCACCCCCTTGCCATGGCGGCCGTTGCCATAGCCGCTCAGACTGGTGGTGGGTTTGAGTCGTGATGACGAGTCCATGGCAGGGAGGTCTTTTGATTCCCCAAAAAGGATCCAAAAGAGTAGTCAAATGTAATCGATCATCAACAAAGAGAAATTCAATCATAATAGAGTTGAATCAAAACATATCAAAACATGTTCGCCCCAACCCGGACGTTGATCCACACCCAACATGGTAGTAACATCAACTGATCTTAATAAAAATCCGCCACCCCGTCTGGCAAAGAAGTTGATTGGGGTAGTAACATAAACTTATCTCAAAAAGGGATAAAAATCCGCCACCCCATGTGGCAAATCAGTTGATTGGAGTAGTAACATCAACTTATCTTGATAAGGGATAAAAATCCGCCACCCTCTCTGGCAAATATCTCTGGATTGGGGTAGTAACATCAACTTATCCTAATAGGGGATAAAATCCGCCACCCCCTCTGACAAATATGTGGATTGGAGTAGTAACAACTTATCTTAATAGAGGATAAAAATCCGCTACACTCTCTGGCAAATATGTGGATTGGGGTATTAGTATGAACATCAACTTATCTTATCAATCCGCCACCCCCTTTTCAAACATGTGGATTGGAGTAGCAACATCAACTTATCTTCAGACGCGGAGCAACGTCAGGGTTGCAGCGAACATGTTTAATCAAATCAGCGGGATTAAATTGCATTGACAACACTTTCTTTCTTTTTAAGAATCCATTTTTTTTGCGGGTGGGCACAATATATCAAATACTGCCAAGCGCCCAGATGAACGATTGAACATTTGGTGATTGTGAAGATGCCATTATGATACCTTTGGCTTTGACCCATACCCCTATCGTCTCTTACAGATATACACTGATAGGGTATGCAATGCACATCACTCCAGTTCACTTCGGGTCATGAAACTGAGTGGTTTCAAGAACTATGTTCGAAAACCATATTCGAAAACCCATGCTTTTGAACCCGACTGACCTTCGGAATCAGCAAAAGGTTTTTTCCTGAGAAGTGCTGCCTGATCGGGTTTGATGGGCAGTTTCCACTGGGTTTCATTTTTGTGTCCCTACCTTTGGGACTTGAGCCTCTGAAGTAGATTCGAGTCTGTACTAGGAGCAAGTAACTCCAAGGAAAAATAATTGATCAAAATTGCAATGCTAGACACTGCCCCAAAAAAACTGTATGGGACTGACTGAATTCGCACATCTGCAGGCGTTTCTGTAGACTATCATGTGATAGCTGAGATTCCACACAGCAAACTTCGTACCTGCCCCATAGGCTTGGCTTTCAGACAGGTCCATTGTAATAATTCTCCAAACTATAGTTCAGCTGTTCCATCATGATCATATTTCCCACTACCTATATGTACTGGCATTATTTCTACCATTTTTTGTAATTGGTATGATTATCAACCCATTATTATCCTATAGCCTCTATCATTGACAATGTGACGATCGCGGTTTTCACATATTTTCATATTGGATAGGAAAAACACATGAAAAACACCGGGATATTTGGGGTCCACTAAAGCCACATTGGTTTTCATGTCCACATTTTTCGTCCCCAGTGGTCTCAGGCATGGCACTCAAGGCTCGGTTTTTTGCGAGGAGGAACTCGTGGAAGGCTATGGATCACCTACGAATTCCAGTGGGGGATGAACATTGATTTACCCGCTGGTAATTTCATATAGCTATTGAAAATTGCCATAGAAATAGTGGATTTTCCCATGAAAAATGATGATTTCCCATAGCTATGTCAGTTTACCAGAGGGTAGAAGCTATTTTGATGTTAGGGGAAAAAAGGGTTTTGACTCATCCCCAAAAAGACCAACAAATCAGGGATTCAACCAGCGGGGAGGGTCTTTTTTGGAGGATTCCACTCAATTGGGCACAACGCCTGAGAGTTTTCATGGTTTTTTCTCGAAAAGCATGGATAGCACTGGAAATCGGCTTTGTGGCATATGTGAATGACCCGATACTTGTGCCTGGTATGCTGCTGATAAGCACATCGTTTCTGATTAGCAGCTAGGGTCTCAGGGTTTCACCTTTGCATTTCACCAAGCCTTCTTGGACTTACTGGTGCTTAATAGGGAATGGGGGAATGATCCAATGCATAAAAACCAGCAAGTGAATCATCCCAATAGATATCAATAGATATTCAATAATCATCTATAATATCCAATATCCAATAGATATCAATAATCATCTATATTCAATAATATTCAATAATCATCTATATCATCTATTGGTAAAATAAATAACTATTCACCATCACGCAATCCCCATTCCCACAACGTTTTAAGCACCAGTGGATCCCATTCGACCAGGCGGCGGCCCTGGTGGCCCTGGTGGTATGCACCTGCAGTGTCCCGGCACCGTTTAGCCTGTGATGGCCACGGGAAAGTGTCGTGATTCCTGGTTGGTCATTGGATAAACCACAAGTTACTTTAATCATTAAGTAATCCAGTTTGTAATCCATGAATCCAATGGTTTCGTTGTGAAATCCCAATCATAATCCATTTACAAACTGGTGAACTAAGTGCATGGTGCATCTAAGCAGAACTTTGACCTACAAATCTGAGGATTCTTGCCGAGAGTCATGGGGAGAGGAACACCACTTGCCATCTCTGGGGAGTGAAACGAACCATGCAGATATGAAGAGTCGAGCCTGTCATAGTATGGGAGATAGCCAAGCTATTGAAATAGATCATCTGGTTGGATAGTTTAACTCTTTAGTCTTTTCCCAGCAATGGGGACTATATTTCACCAGTCAAAAAATCACTTTTTGCAGAGTCTCTCAGATTGGGCTGTGACTGCGTAAGATTCACTCCGAATTGCTAGTTTGACCAACCAACATGGGTCTATAACTTTCAAAACTATAAACACCGCACCAGATGCACATTAGTGGATAAGATAATCCCATCCCAAATCATAGAACATCCGTGATATGGGACTCCAGAAATTCTGGGGATCTCTGGGGTGGTAGTTGTTTCAGGGGATCCGTGTCCAAAGGAAATGGTCACTCCTAGCATCAAATCAGGATGGAGATTATGACATAGAATCCAATGTTTAAGATACTAAGTACAACACTGGAAAAATGCAGGAAACTCTACATGATCATAGGGAATGCATGTTCATCAACGGAAAGATGAGTGAAGGACAGGTCCATTGTCAACATGTTTTAGAAAATAACCTTTGGTAAACTAACATAGCTATTGAAAATGGTGATTTATAGTGGATTTTCCCAATAAAAATGGTGATTTTCAGTAGCTATGTTAGTTTACCAGAGGGCACATCAGAATTCATAGATCAACATGTTCTAACCACCACAAGGCCTGGATGTGTCCCTGGAGCAGTACGCTGCGCTAGAAGGGCCTGAGGGGTTTCTTGGCGCGGAAAGCGCTTCTGGGAGTACATCGGTTTAGACGAAAAAAATGAGACATCCATATATATCATATATCACATGTAAACATGATTAACCATGTATGCATATTCCCATGTTAATTAAATGTAATGTTATATATATATATGTCTATAGTTTACATATAAACACATATTTATACAGTGAATATATGAAAACATATCGATATATATATATATACAATAATAATGATACTAACAATGGGGTAATGGAGTAGCATATGGAGATATCATGGTTCTATACATTTATATTATATACATAATGATACATAATGTAATAAATGTATCAAACATATATTGGGGCCGCTGCTGTAGGACACGGCTCAAAAACACATATTGTTTGTCATATTGAAGCATTCCTACAAACAGTGGCTGCTAAACCATGATTGTACTACCCTGTACTGTATACATTGGAACTGATCACGATACAAATGTTGTGAATCCCGATTAACCAGCCAGTATCATGTAATTACTCATATGTAGGGATCAAGGTTACCTACTATTCCCATTTTACTGGGGGAATCACCATCCATTACCCAGCCCCAAAACTGTGTGTTTCCAGATTCCAAAATGCATTTTGGATGGTTTAGAGGTTCCTCATTTTAGAGAAATAACATCTACTGTATGGCATATTTTTGTATTTCTTGTAGAGATTATCCCATGTTATATCTGACAGCAGCGCTGTGAGCGCCCAGGTTGTTAGCGTTGACACTTGACTACCAGTGTTCTCTGGGAGTCACTCCACGCCACACCCACAAAAACAATAAACATCAGCTAACACATCGGCAACCATAGCCGCCCCCTCCAGTGACCCTTGCTTGACGTTGGTTTTCTTATTTAATTGCCTACGGCAAGCCCGCCGGCCATAGGCAATTGGCAGTCTTTTCTTGGGACCTCTGGGACTTGGGTATTGAGCAGCTTGCATTGAGC